>CAEGAF010072188.1:0-22113 GCA_903067075.1 Micropoecilia bifurca | reverse complement strand
ACGCCTTGGGGTTCATGGAGGAGCTGGAAGAAGTGGCTGGGGAGGGAAGTCTGGGCCTCCCTTCTGAAGCTGCTGCCCCCACGACCCGACCCTGGATAAGCGGAAGAAAATGGATTGATGGATGGATGGTGTATACGTCATAGTACCCCTAAGTATTTAAAACTACTTTCAACCCTGGACAATGTATAATCAAAACAAAGATTTCCAGCTGAGAAAAACATTAGTTTGGCTGTAATAAAACAATACCTGTCAAGTCTCCTGGGAAACTACAGTTCTTTAGCTCCCTTTCCTGTTCTTCCGTATTCTCCTGTAGTAGTATTTCAACCCTACTCCGCTCTTATGTTAGTTTCTCCCTCCACCCTCTTGCTGCCCCCTGCCCCTTCCCTCTCTCTGACAGCAGCACTGGATGCCAATGTTTCCCATATTTTCAAATCCAAAACTTGACAGGCATGTAAAACAGAGAAGGAATGTTTCCCTTTTCCTCACCTTCAACTGTGAGATATTTCAGGGGATTTGTATGGAACTTAATTGGGGTCATAAGTTTGTCCAAATATAATTTTGAAACTCAAAAAAATATATATCAAACTGAAAACTTTTGAAACTTAAGAAAAACTTTTCACATTAAAGGTTATTTTTCTGTTTCAAACACGGAGTCTCTAAAGAGACAAAATATCTCGTGCACACCTGATATTAACCTGGGTTAGTATTTTTTTTATTTTTTTATTTTTTTTATTTATTTATTTAACCAGGTAAACCCCATTGAGATCCAGATCTCATTTTCAAGGGGGACCTGGGCAGAAATCTGCAGTGAACGGCAACCTGGTTACAAAACAAAATTAATTAATACATATGCACAAGTATAAAACAAATTAAAAACAATGACACTGTTTAAAAGAATCTTGTTGCCTATTTTTAAGAATCGCTCGAAATAAGTCCAGTGAGGTCAGTTCTGACATCTTTAGTTCTGACTGGAGCTGATTCCAGGCTGAGGGAGCCATCACACTGAACGCTTGTTTTCCTTTTTCAGTTCGGCAACGTGGAACATGCAAAAGAAAAATGTTGTTTGAACGTAAAGAATGGGAATTAACAGATCTTTGTAAAAGAGAGTTTAAATATGCTGGAGCCAAACCGAGTAGAGATTTATAAATCAGTATCATCAGGTGATTGTTTCTCCGTACACTTAAAGGAGGCCATTCAGCTTTTGCATACAGTTCACAATGATGTGTGAGACGTCTGCTACCGGTTACAAACCTTAAAGCGCAATGATACACAGTATTTAATGATTGAAGGCATTTGTTTGAAGCATTCATATATAATACATCTCCATAATCAAGAAGTGGCAGGAATGTTGCAGCTACAAATTTACTTCTAGCTTTAAGAGAAAAATAAGAACCATTTCTGTAATAAAACCCAATCTTCATTTTCAGTGTTCGTATCAAATATGCTATGTTTGATACGAAATATCAAAATATTGGCCAAATATTTTATCAAAATGTGGCCAAGCTGAAGGACAGTCTAATGAAAAACATTCAGAAAAGTAGAGTGAACATTATTTTATATTGTTGTCTTTACAGTTATTATTGAAGGTCTATGTATGCTTTGTAATCATAAATAAGTGGATCTTTCTTCGCTTTATCTTTACTGCTCTTTGTAACGCAGATAGTGTTTGGTATCAGTCCCCAGACCTTTGGCTCTGGACTGCAGCATAATAAAAAGGAGACTTTTGAACCAGTCGTTGTGCAGAACAGCTGAGGACACTGTCGGCGTATCTCATTTTATTCAAAAATGTGGCTGCTGATTCTTGTAGTCTGGTTGGTCATATGGGCCGGTGGCACCTACTGGTACCTATTCGGGAAGCCCAGTCCGTTCTCCCTGGAGTCTGTGAGACCCGCCGCGCCCCGTGAGTTTAACCAGAAGAAGAGAGACAAAGTCATCAAACAAGGTAAAGCTGATGCAGATGTTGACTGTGTCAACATATTTCTCAGTAAATTTATTGGTAATAGACCTACTGATGTAAAGTAAGATGTTATTTTATGAACCACAAGGGGGGTTAGTATCTATCTACAGTGGTCATGAACCACTGCCCATGCTATGTGCACCTTGGACAGGTCACCAGTTCATCCCAGGGGTACACAGTACAAAAAATACAAATACTATGTGGGAACTTAGAGAGACAGTCATGTTTTTTAATTGTATGAGGAAGCCAAAGTGAATGGGAAGAACATGTAAACTCCATGCAGGTCCTTTTGCTGCAAGGGAACAATTCCTCTCACTGCCCCACTATGTACCCATTTACTGCATAACTTTGTTACTACAGCTTCAAGAGATTTCCTGTTTTGGAAAAACAAGTCTCGTAAACTGTTCAGAAGGGATTTAAACTCTGTTTTACCAAACAAGTTACCTTCAAACCAATCAGGAGCCTCAAATAGGAGGTCTGACCTTGATTTCTTTGAACAAATTATCAGCTATGTGCTAGCTGCCTGATTTTCTTCCTCTGAAACCATCTGCAAACTCAAAAGTACTTTTAATTCGACAAACAAGCTTTGGATATTTTTATTTGCTCAATATGACTTCTTCAGAAGTGTGATTAAATCCATGGTGCTTAATTTATTTCCAATTGAACATGTATTATTTTCAGCCAGTACTTTCTGAGTTTTATTTTTTCCCTTTTATTTCTCCTCAAACTGTTTTACTTATGCTGTGACCACTATGGATTTGAGCCAATGCATGTGTATAAACACTTTCTTAGAGTACCATTTATCAGACTGGAGATCATATCTAAATTAGCAGACGTGTGACTACATATTCATGGGTGTTTTATCTAAATCAGGTTGGAAATTGTACATTTTGATAACAGGACCCCATATGCTGCCATTGTCACATCTTCAGTATTTACGACCTGAAAGCCAACCTTCAGACTGCGCTCTGAAAAACAGTTGTGTAACTCGTACTGATGTGTCAATCTCAACACTTTTGTAAGATTACAGAGCGGAACAAAACCTGATAACTAAAGGCATTCCTGCATGTTGCTGTCCAGGTTTCAGTATTGACAAAGTGCCCCAGGACCTGGATGTGATTGTAATCGGAAGTGGCATCGGTGGACTGACAGCCGCCGCCACGCTTGCTAAAGCAGGAAAGAAGGTTCTGGTCCTGGAACAGCATGACCAGGCTGGAGGCTGCTGCCACACTTACATAGAGAAGGGCTTTGAGTTTGATGTTGGTAAGGAATCTTTCCATATAATTTCAAAACAGCTTCAGGTACAATTGTGGTTGTCGATTAAAGGAAAGCCAGATCACTGTGCTCTCCAACTGTGTCATAAAAAGAAGAATTCAAAATATACAAAATGTCTGAAAAGCCACATATACAATTAGCCTGTTTTACTGGAATCTTAGTAAAATACACTAAGATTCCAGGTGACAGGACAGGACAAAAACAAATAGTACAGAATTGTGAAACTAAACAAAAACCAGATTCTGATTTTCAAAACTTTTCAGCTCACAAAACTTGCAAAGTGCAAAGCATTAGTATTCAATCCCAGTTTGCCAATACTTTGAGATATGTCTACAAGTGTTTTGTTTATCTACTATGCAAAATTAAAAAGCCTCCCAACCTCAATCAGATCAGATGAAAACATCTGTGAACATCAGTTTGCAAATCTTTCTATAGATTCTCAGTTGAGTTTATATCTGGACCTTGACTAGGACATTCTGACACACAAGTATACCCAACATAATAACTTGCTAAACATCAGAATAAGTATGTTTTACGGTGTTCCTAAGTCACAGACATTTTTAAACTGATAATTTTTTTTATTTTTTCTGTTCATGTACAACGGATGAGGATTCAGTTCCATTTACATCTTTTTTTGTCTCTCTGTCTTTTACAATTGTCCTCCCGCTGTTCTTTTATTCAGTTTATGAAAATATAATGTTCTTTGTTGGCACTCAAGTAAAAATAGTTGAGGACCATGTCTGTCACTCTTCATCTTCAGGTCTTCATTACATCGGTCAAGTCCATGAAAACAGTCTGCTTCGAATCGCCTTTGACCAGATCACTGAGGGCCAGCTGGAGTTTCAGGAGCTGCAGCCGCATGTCGACACTGTCCAAATTGGCAGTGGTGATGAGAAGCGGGAGTACAAGATTTTCACTGGAAAACATGAAATGAAAGCCCGCCTGATTGAACAATTTCCAAATGAGAGAGAGGCCATTGAGAAATTCTTCAAAATCATGAAGGTATTGATTATGGTAAAGGAATCTAACATTTAGTGGTTTAAAGGGTAAAATAAATGTTTTTCATATTGCAACAGCTCTCAGCTAAGAAGACCCACTACCTGGCAACAATGAAGCTGATTCCTCAGTGGGTCTCCTTGATTCTGCTGAAATCAGGCATTGCAGATCTCTTGTCTCCAGTCTTCCGTCTATCTGGCACACCAGCGACTGACTTCGTGGACACCCTGACCAAAAACAAAGACCTTCAAGTCATCTTTTCTTACTTTTTCTACGGTGTGTCTCAAAGTCAGCGTTCAAAGTTTATCAAAAGGGAACATCAAGCATTAGTCCCTGAAATTTACTCCCTAGAATGCTATTCACCTCCCATTTAGGTGTGCCTCCAAAGGAATCCAGCATTCTGATCAACGCCCTCCTGATCCACCACTACAAACGAGGTGCTTACTACCCAAAGGGTGGAGCCAGTGAGATCGCCTTTCACATCATCAGAACTATTCAGAAATATGGAGGGAGCTGCCTGGTCAGAGCTCCTGTCTCTCAGATCCTGGTTGATGAAAAGGGAGCGGCCTATGGTGAGAAGTGAAATCAGATCGTTTCCGCTCGCTGAAGGTCAAGACTTTATGTTCGGTGTATGTTTGCTAGGTGTGAAGGTGAAGAAAGGTCAGGACGAAGTAGAGGTCCACGCACCTGTGGTGGTTTCAAACTGTGGTGTCTTTACCACTTTCCAAAAACTCCTACCACCTGAGATTCGTGTCAGACATGGTCAGTAGGCAGAGAAACTGCTTCAACCCAAAGTAAAGGTGGGCTGCAAAGATATTCTAAGTTGTTTACAAAGGTTCCACTTTGTAGATATTCAGGAAAGACTGAGCATGATGAAACATGGCAGAGGATCGATGTTGATCTTTTCTGGCCTTGATGGAACTGCAGAGGATCTGGGTCTTGTCTCTACAAATTTCTGGCTCTTCAAAGACAATGACATGGATAAGTCGTGAGTAGAAGAAATCCAATAAGGCATAGAACTTGAACGTATTTGCCACAAGAGGGTGCTACTGCATAAAGAGAAACAAGAAAACGTGGTTAAAGAGAGTGTGAAACTTGTTATACCTTCACCCATGAGCCTTTTAAAAATTTTATCACATACCACAAACTTTGATGTATTTTAATGGGATCTTCTCTGTGACAGAATAACACAAAGTCTGAAAAGTTTGGCCTGTATTTTTATGCAGCCCCCTTGAGTAAGTCAGTAAAAACAAACATCACAAATTTTATTATCGATTTTGTAGGATGGAGGACTTTTTTGCATTAAGCAAAGAGGACGCACCTGATAACATCCCAATGATGTTCATCACAGTACCATCTGCAAAAGATCCTGAAGCCAATATACGTCATCCAGGTAAATAAAGTTGCTTTATTTCTGATTTCGACACCAAAAAATGGCGACAGGAGTCGTTTTTCTGTTCTTAAATCTGACTCAAAATAACAAACATGTGCCATCTGTTATGCTTTCAGGAAAGTCTTGCATGACAATACTGACCATGGTCAAATATGAATGGTTTGAAGAGTGGAAGGACACTACTGTGCGCAAAAGAGGGGATGACTACTACAACTACAAAATGAGATTCGCAAAGAACCTCTTTGACTGGGCCTGTGCTGTATTCCCTAAAATCAAAGACAAGGTAAAATTTGTCAAAATATATATATATATAAAGAAACATTTTCCTTATGGGTAATTGAACGCTCAAGCAATTTGAAACAACAAAATCTTTTTGACATTAATTTGGAAAAAAAACTGTTCTTCAGCTTGTTTTCCAAGATGTGGCAACTCCTCTGACCAACATGCACTACCTGGGTGCTCAGCGTGGAGCCATGTACTCTGCCGAGCACAACGTGGAGCGTTTCTATGCTGAGGCTGTAGCCAGGAACAGAAGCAGCACTCCTGTTAGGAACCTCTACATCTCAGGTGTGGAAAATGTCACAGCCTCCTCCTTTGAGTAGTAGTCACAAAAAGAGAGAGTCCTGTTTTTAAATTGTAGCATACTGATATAGACAGTGTGTAGGGAGTTTTGCTGTGAACTGACTTCATCAGTGAATTTTTTACTGTTATGTTACGCTTTGTTATACACATGCAAAGCAGAAAAATAAAGCGTCTTTGTTTTTCTGTTTCTTTCAAGGCCAAGATGTGTTCAGCTGTGGGATTGCTGGCGCTCTGCATGGCGGACTTCTCTGCGCCTCCACTGTGCTGGATCAAATCGTCTACATCAACCTACTCTTCCTCAAAAAGAAGCTGAAGAGAAAGAAAGCCAGAGAGCTGGCCATGCTGGCTAAGAAGAAACTGTAAGGAGAATGCGGCTCACTACCGCCCCTGCAGGATGATAACGAAAGTGCAAAAACTTGTTGCAAAGACTTGCCAATAGGTTGATGCGTATGATTTCGAAGAGGCAGATGTGATTTCATATTTGTACTTTGTTTAATGTGATGAATTATTATATTATTATTATTATTATTATTATTATTATTATTATTATTATTATTATTATTATTATTATTATTATTATGTAAACACTCACTTTCTTTAAGTGTGGGAATATTGATATGAAAAGATGAGAATTGGCTCAGCTACATGGAAAATGTTATGAATTTTCTGTTGTTATATGGATCCTACTTGTAAACTATTATGATATAAAAGAGCTTGGACGTTGAATTATGTTTTGAATGTGCTTTGAATTATGCTTCTGAAACTTAGGCTGGTTTTAATAGGAATAAAACTTTCTTTTAAAGTGGTATTTCAGATATTCTGAATAATAATTATGTGAGAGGTGATGACCGTATATTGAAATATTTTGCCTGCAGAAGATAACTGTTAGCATCATCACTTTGATTAAAGAGAAGACCAAGCATTTTTTGTTTTTTCCTGTCAACTTAAAACAACAACATTCCCAAAAATGCAATAACTGTTGATGGAAAACCCAGAATCCACAGTTAGATTTGGATTAAACAATTGTCTACCTAATACATTATCCTTTGAACAGTAACAGAACTCAGTGCTCTTTCCAAATGTACCAACAACTTTGATTGATTGAACTATTAATTCTCCTTTGTGACTAGAAAATTATAACCCATAACATTGATCCGTCAGCTTGGGACTTTGGGTTCAGTTGCGTTAGGGTTATGCAGAAGGATGATGATCAGAAAAATAGAAACAAATTTGAGTCTGAATGACAAAAAACAAACAAACAAACAAACAAAAAAAACGAGATTAAATTTATGGACCAGTTTGGTTTGGACAGCTGTTTTCCTTTGACAAATGAAATTCTCATCTGAAAACTTCTTTTGATGAACACATTTCTTTGTTGTAAATATATATATTTTGTTACCTTTTTGTAAACACAGGTTGGGGCTTTGCTCTGTATTTTGTACACATTAGATGGTACAAACAAAAATAGCATAACCACATTTTGAAAACAATTTAATCAGAAGCTCTTTGGCTAAAATTCTAACGTTGAACTAAAATATTACAACGATTTTTTAGTAATATTTCAATCAAATTGGGCTTATAAATGTCTGGTGCCATGCATGTCAAAAAATAATTAAATGAAGTACTACCTAAGTGAGCCTTTAGAATATTTAATTAGTATCATAAATATCTGACACAGGTGAAGTGTGGTTTCACGGCTCCTTTGGGTTTAGTTCCCACCCTTGTTTTCCTGACCCGACTCGTACCCCCGCTTGTTGTTTGGGCAACCGCTGGAATCAAACGTGCGAAGTGAAACCTCAGATTTCCTGCACTAAGTGAACATTTCCTCAGCAAACGCTGGGCAGGTTGGCCGACAAATTGAGGTCTGTAGGGGATGACTGAGGGGATGAATGGACCCTCTGTCCAGGCGAACGGTGGGATGCCGGTGCCTCTCCAGCTCTGTTACCTCTCATCGCTCTGCTGTACAATCCAGAGAAAGGGTAGCGCTGACACTCAGAAAACACATACAGGTGAATGTATTTCTTCAAAGTTGTGATAATATGAAGAGCACAAAACCATAAAATGGTCAAATTAAAAATTGTGGCAAAGTGAGAAGAAGGAGTTAATGTCGCTGACTTTGCATAGCTGGAGATTTGGTAGCTCATAACATCTAATTACTCTGCTATGATAAAAGGGTATTACCCGAGAAATAAACATGAAAGGTTGCTCCTACTTTCTTTAGGGAGGGACCCTTAGTTTAAGTAAGAGTCTGGGAGTCAGACTGTCGACTGGTAGTCAAACTATTTACTCACCTGAAACTAAAATATCTGAACAGCTCTGGTATTTATGTAATTGCATGATTTCTACAGCGTAATAGCAACTCTGATTACCCATTGGCCGCCCAATGAATTAGCTCGAATCATTTTAAAGTAGCACTTTAGTTAATGGTCAATCCTACAGGCATTGTTTGTCTTTCCATAAAGATGACAATCAATAATTTGACAAACTTTTTATGACCAAGTCAAGCTTTTCTTTGCAGTTGTAGAGTACTACATATAACCAAAGGTTTTTCTTTTCCTGTTATCCTCCTGTTCTGTCGGAGGAGGCTGGTGGTTCTCCCTGAAATAGTTAACAGACAGCAGGAGGGGTAGACCCAGGAAGGATCGCCAGGAGATCACAGGACTAACAGAGAGACACATGGCAGACAACCACACCTTACGGCAAGCTGAAGTCACTAATTAAAGGGATAAATCAGTGTTTTCAAATTGAAGCTTGAGTGAAAATTCAAGAGTAAATAGATTTAAAAAAAACCTCTTAGCACTGTCGCCTTACAGCAGAAAGGTTTGCGGCTCAAATCCTGACATGGAGTTTGCATGTTATCTCTGTGCATGTGTGAAAACCTCTATGGTTCCTTCACCCGGAGTGAAAAACCATGACTGTTTGGTTAGCTGGTCTGTCTAACTCGGCCCCTCAGGAATCAGTGTGTGGATGCATGGTTGTGTCTTGAGCTTTAATCTTTTCACTAACAGTCTCATATTTTTCTCAAGTCTACCTCTCTTAATAGGTAGACCTCATAGTGGATGCTGTGATGGTGAGCTGGTCAGGTCCTGCAAAGTATCTCAAACCATGACACTTCCTGTTCTATTCTCCCAGTTGGTGTAAGATTTTCCTGTAACACTCTCTACTTATGACTAATGCCTGCTTTATTCTGGTGTCCAAATATTTCAGTTTTAGACTCATATCGCTGAATATCATTATTTCATTAGTCCTGTAATGTGTCTCAGGTCAACTTATTTTTCTTGGAGAGGTAAAATTTCCCTTCTGTGAGAATTAAACTAAAGCAGAGTCTCTTTCTAAAAAGGATGTACTTTGACATCAACAGTAGTGAGATCCTGCTATAGGTCATCTGAAAATATTTTAAGGGTTTTCATTCAGTATCTTGCTTAAAGGAACCTTGAAATGTTAGCAGTTGCCTTGCATATTTTTCCGCTTTTTTTACATGCAGTAATTTGATATATTTTAAATTGTTAGCTGCTTCAATCTTCTTTAACGAAGGTCTCCGGCAGTATTTCTTTTGCTCCCACCATGATATCCAAACTTGTTTAACGAGTCAACACCAAACTAAATCTCTCAAGTTTAAACAGGGCGCACTTCCAAAAACATTGAGCAATAATGTGCTAACCTATCTGATTAAATAATGTGTGAGATTAACAATTTTAGTTGAGAATGAATGTAGCATTACCATAATTTACTTTGAACTAGAAGTAGCCTTTTAAACCACACTTTACAGAGAATGTATGGTTTTTATTATATATTTGTGTAGATTTCTCACCATGGTTCAGATTCAGTGTAAATACATGGATCCACATATGGTAGGAAAAAAACACAGGCTTTTATGTTAATTTACTTCCACTCCAGGTAAACAGAAAGCAATAAAAAATAAAAATACAAATTAAACGTTTAAATATAAATGAGAAAAAAAGCTCTAGTGACATTTGTTTTATAGAACATATTGGGACTTTTTAACCTGGGATCAATAATTTTGTTTCTTACTATGATTTCTAAGTCCCCCCCACTGAATGAAAAGTTAGTAAAAGAGTAAATCATTTTAACTTTTACTTAGAGCTTTTACCAAGGGCTAAAAATATATATTTCATAAAATAAATAGGTTTAATACTGATATCTTAGCAGGTAGGTCTTGTATGCTGAAATAAGCAGACGTGAGGCTGGATTTAGGCACTTCCTGACCCTCATAAACAGACGTCTGAATCCCCTCCCCTTTTTTTCCTCCCACATTTAGACACACCCTTACATTAGAGAGGCTCAGAGGGTTCAAATTCAACAAAAGCCATTTTTCCTTTCATCCATAACTCTGTCATTCCTTCTCCATTTTGCACTTTTGTCAAGCATTTTAAGCAAAAGAAATGCTAGCTGAAGATTTAACTGTGCACCGTTAAAACGTGCTGTTTTCTTTTTCTTTTTGCAGGGTAGAAACCCAGGAAAAGTGTAACAGAAGAGTCTTTTTGTTTTGTTTTTTTTTTCTTGGCGCTTTGGTCAGTTTTTCTTCTTTTCCAGATGCCGGAGCTCCTCCCTGCTGGCCTGCTGCAGCCTCCCACAGCTTGAAGCTAGCCAGCAGCCACAGCTGCCTCCAATCTGGAGAAACGGAAAAATTCAGATGCCCGATATGAGAGGAAGGCTGAGTATGAAGATAGTTTTAAGGATTGGAGTGTGTTTGAAGGCCTACCTGCCTCTTACGTTTATGATCTCTATGAGTGTATGAGTTTCTGGGACAGAATTTACTCTAATTAGAAATATCATGTTTCCAAAAGAGATTGTTAGAGAACTGCAGCAAACAGTGACATATTGGGATCACCAAAATCTTCTTCCCAATAAATAAATAGCTGCTCAGAGGTGATCTGGTAGTGAATATGTAATGACGCACAACATAATGAACTTCATTCCTACCACAAATAAGTAATTGCTAAATGTTTACAAAGCTTTCTGGGACCATGTGCTGCAGAGACTAAATGAATATGTGGTACCTCATACCCAGTTTTTGGTATGGCATATGATGTGTGATTTCAGAGTTTCAGGGAGCCTTGTTACCAGGCATGGCATCACGAGCATTTAGAAATAACAGGACCTTTTAAATACAAATCTGGTGACATCGACCAGAAAGATGAAAATGGGTCATTACATTACATTCTCTGGTTGTTTACACCTAGAAAAAATAATCCTCCAAGAGCCATCACAGTCTGCTCCATCAGAGGCCTTTCTCTATTCAACTAGTATCTTATGCCAGTACATGAAAGACATTAACTACTTACAGCAAATGATTTTACAACTATCTACAACTTTACTGAAACCCACTTTGAAAAGATCCATCCATCTATCGATTATCTATACCCACCTGTCCTTTTGATGGGTCACGTTTATATATATAAACTATTATTTGAAAATGAGCAGAATCATACTGACTCTGAGGTAAGCAGAAACCTAAACTGATAAACAAAACGAAACAAAACACAATCACAAAGTCATACTAAGTTATGTCACTTTAGCTTACGCTGCAGATTCAAACTAAGGACGAGTCGGCCTGGTTCGAGAGCTGACTGTGATGAAAGTCTGGTAACATCAGCCAGTGACAAAGTAGTTGAAAGAAAGAATTTCTCTTGGCTTTTTTCACACCCATCTGTGTTCTGCTAGCGACGGCCCCTCCTGCTGCACACGATTCAGAAATATGGCTCACATTTCAGTTTTTAGTCTTTCCCCCTCCTAAAATAAGCCCACCCTCCTCTAATCTTCCTCACGCCGATCCATCCGCATTCATCATCACCGCTTCGTCTGCTTTGTGTTTACATGCTGAAGCAGCTTGTGCGGACGGAATGAGTTCAGTGTCTGAAATGCCACACACTTAGAGGGGGTTCTGATGTGTGGATGTGATCCAGGACAATCCAGGGAAAGTGACACTCAAACACGTGGCTAAGTAAAATCCAGCTATTTTCCTGTTTCTTTATGTTTTCTTGGATAATAAGTTGAGCCTAATAAGGTTCGTTGTTTCACCTGAAAGGAAGATCACAAACCACAGGACACAGAAATATGGACACAGTCAAAGGGCAAATTAAACTGGAAACACTTAAAATATTTTTTTCTGAATGTACTCTTCTCCTGACATGTTTCTTAGGGTTTGCTGAGTGATTCGCGGCTTGCTGAGAGATGTTCAGGGCTTGATCTGTACACACACCAAGTATTTACTATCCCACTTAGCACAAATGTGACAGGCATTTTACTAGAATGTAACACACTCAGTTCTTTTAGCCACTGCAGAGACTTTCAGATTTATTTAGCAAAATAGAGCAAGCTGTCTCAGAGTGTCTGTGAATATCAGTTTTCAAATCTTGCCACTTGGATTTCAGTCTAGACATTGACTAGACCGTTCTAACCCATTGACATGCTTTGATCTAAACCTTTACATGGTAGTTGATGGAAAGCAAATCTCACAGGTTTCCATTCAGGACTGCCCTGTATTTAACTCCATCTCTCTTCCCATCAGCTCTGAACAGTTTTCTTGACCTTGCTAAAGAAAGGAGTCCCCATATCACCCCATGATGCTCCCACCGCCATGTTTCACTGTGGGGATGTTGTGTTCAGGTGCATCTTTAGAGTTAACTTTCCGCCACATTGTGCACATTTGTAATGTTCTAATTACAAACATCTTTGGTGTGTCTCTTATGTAGATTGTGGTAAGTACAAAGCAATCTCTTATGGGTTTCGTTCTGCAATAGCTCAAGTCTTGTGATCGTTCCACCGAGCCCAGATTTGTCAAGTGCATGACCAATAGTTTTTGACTACATTTTTACACCTCACCTGGGGATCTCTGAAGCTTCATGTCTTGGTATGTTTGCAGATACATGCTGATACATTTTGTGAATGATGGATGGAACAGGAAAGGGAGACGTTCATTATTTTTTATTCACAACTTTATCTCTGACCTATCTGCAGTGTTTTAGGTCTTCATAAAACCGTTCACTAATGTTTCATTAGTGAAAAGTAATTTCTTTCAGAGGTGGACTCTAAAAGAAATTAGTTGCACTGGATATTATTTAAAAGGGGGATGAGTACATGTACCACACACTTTTCAGATTTTTATTTGTAAAACCTTTTGAAAACCATGTATTATTTTCCTTCTACCTGATTAAAGTGTACATAAAATCCTTTTAAAAGTAATTTACATTTGTGGTGGTAATAAAACAAAGAATGAAGGTTATGGTTACTTTTTCAAATGAATGTATGCACTGGTCCCAACTCTGAAGTGAAGACTTAGTGGCAAAAAGTCTTTAAAGAAAAAAAGTCTTTAAAAATTTTATATATATATAATTTCATTTTAGAAATGTTATAAACAAACAATTGTCAGATCAGTCTTTCATCTATGATATGATAGGATATAAAGACTCAGGAAAAAAGTAAGAAATCGGTCCTTCCTGTGGCTTCTGATTCACCCACGCTGGGTTTTTGGTCCTCTGGCAGACTCTATGATTAAGCTTCTCCAGTGAAATCACAGACAAAGATATCACATGAACCACAACAAGGAACTCCACCTTTTTCTCGCTGCTCTGTAGTTTCTTTCCTGTGGAGAAAGTTGCCAGCTTAAGCCTCACATTATAACTCAATCACCTCTGGGATGATGGCTTAAGAAATCCCTCAATCAATTCTCAAACTTCATATTTGAAGAAACTGAACAAATTTAATGTGAGCAAAAAAAAATAGTGTTGACATTATCGAGGGTGGGGGTATTTAAAGTGTGTGTATGTGGAATAAACGTGTCTAAAGGTGATTTAAAGAGGCAGCCGACCTGCTCTGGCTTGTACTGCCCTCAAGGTGCTAAAAGGAAGAAGATGAGCAGAGATCGCAAAAAAATCACTTTCACCCACAGAAACTCAAGAACAGACACAGGAAGCAGTAAGTTAGGACTGGGTGGGTCGAGTATAAAATCACAGCAAGAATCAGTGAAGGACAGATAATTACTATCTGCTGTGGTAATGTGTAGGCATGAAACATCTAATTTCCATCACACTGAACGTAAAACATTCGGTGTAAATATGGGGAATAATCAATATGGAAAGCTCTGAAGAACAAGTGTCACTGCCAAAAAAAAGGTTTGCAAAGTAGAATTGAATATCCAAGTCAAGTTTGTTTGACTTTATATGAGTTCATTTGACTTGCTGATTTCAGGCAGTTAGGCATTTTAAAGTGTTTCACACAACAAAAACTTTACACAATCAAGTATCGTTGCATTGCAGTGGGAAAATAAGGTGCATTAGTGAAAAGTTCTAATCTAGACCAGGATTGATCTATTTCACCAGTTATTATTAATCAAAGGTAGCTTTATAAAGCCACCTGGAGAGAATTTAAAAAACAACTAAATAAATGTAAATGTATGTTTTAATAAGAGTGACATGCTTTGACACAATTTTGAACAACATTTGTGGTTAAAGATGCAATGTGACTGAATTTTTCCCACATTTTTATACCTGTCTCTTTCTTTTCTTTTATTGGACTACATGTGGTTTCCTTACTTCCTCTTCATTTATTATTGTTTTACCTTTTTCTGTTTTAATTTCTTAATTTTTCTCAAACTTAATGACCGAGACTACCTCTGCATTGAGGAGGGCACACTGACTTATTTCAGTGACCATTAAGGAAAAAGAAAGCCCAGTGCCTGTTTGGATTTTTCCTCCTTGAGGTCTTTCCGAAAACTGAGGTCACACTGCAGAGCGGAGCGTAATGCTGCCAGAGCTGCAGCTTTAAGTGATTCCAGATGCTTTAAAAAAAACTGAGCACATAAACTAGAACAGAGAATTTTTTTTTCCTTTTTTACCCCTTTATCCAAACTATTCTCCACAGCTGTCTTCGATGTTTTCTTGACCGACAAAGAAAGGCGACTGGAGAAATTTACCTGCATTTTGTTGGACACAAAACAGAAGGCCTGAAGCTCAGATATCAGATTACACAAAAATGCAGCAAAAGGTTAAAGAAAAAGGGGAAAAAAACAAAAAGCCACACACTCTGGTCAGAAGTGGGAGTGGCATTTCAGAGCCGTAATCTTTTCTTAAACTTTACTGCTGCGAATGCAACAATAAAACCCTCTGCATGTGACACGAGCAAAGACGGCCCTTTTTTACCCAGCAAAGGCAGACTGTGTAATTTAATGGTGTGGTGTCTGTCTCCTTCCAACGGGAGAAATGGGGAGAGACTTGTGTACACCAACGCTAGGAGAAGGTGGAGCCTGGCTCACGTTTGGCACTCCCACCTTTGTGAACTCTTAGGAGGGTGGCTGCTCGGTTTTTTTTGTTTTTTTTTATAGTTCTTCCTTTCCTTCCACCAATGAGCGACGTTAGATGGTAAATCAAGAACTTCAGCAATGCACAAAACAGGTAGAGACAGGAAGAAAATTAGAGGAAGATGCGCACAGGAAGGACGATATCAAAATGGGTCTTTCAGGGTGGATAAAGAAGAAAAGGCAAACCAAAGCTAACGCATATTTCAACACTGGAAGGCATTTTTGTTTACCTGCGTTGAGAATAATTGCAAAAGCAGAGGCTATTTGGAATGGGCTGTAGTAACGCGGCTCAGATCCAGGAAAACTCTGCAAAGGGGGGAATGCTGACTGAGGGTCCAGCTCTGAAAAAGCACATTTTCCACAAACATAAACTGTCATGACTTAATAAATTCCCTTATCCCAGTTGTGTCATGTCAGATTTTCACCTTCCATTGTCCTCAAAAAGTCCCACAAGCAACATTTGTCTTTATTTTTAACAAAAAACGCTTGCAGCTCTGAAGGAAACACGTATTTGATCTCTGGTGAAGTTTTTCTGCCACTGGGAGGTGCCATCTTTATGTTGTCTCATGAAACGTCAGCCAAATGAAAGCGATATGCATGATACTGACATCAGAGTTTGGGATAACCTTAGACTTCACGTCTTCTCTGGACAGAACAACATCTAACTGAGTCCATCTGTTTCAAATGAAGTTGGACTGTTGGTACACTGCAAAAATGATTCATGCTTAAAAAAAAAAAAACTATCTTTGTCATTACAAAACAACGAGCTCAAACAGAACTTGCCTTAAATAGCATAAAATGAAAGTTATTGTGATCTTAGTGAGTATAAAAGCGTACCATCCACCATTTTCATGCACTGAATTGCTCCTCCTTTCCCCATCTCTCTCCTCTTTGCACCTCAGCCAAGTATCCTCCCTTTGTAGATGTGGCAGGCCTGGGAAGCAAAGAGTTGATGCTTCACGTCAAGCAGGGGAAGCACCTCCCCTCTCACTCTTTTGCTTGCAAACGTGGACAGAAATGAAAAAAGAGGAGATAATTTGGGAGTCTGAGACAGTGATGGAATGGATGATGAATGGTTAGATGACTAAACAGAGCTCACATTCTGACTTTCTTTGGGAACTTTAACATGTTTGAACTTTTCTAAATAGAACTGTAACATCTGGGTCTTTAATCTTACTGCAGAAATATTGTGTTTTGGATTTGATTTTTCTTGTAGTTTTAGCACCAGGAGCAAATGTTTTATTGACTTCTCTTTCAAACTTACAAATGTAAAACCAGTTTTCTGAGTTGGTTTGCTGACTCTCAGAGGCTCCCTATGATGTGATGTGGAGTGTGAGAGGGACGTCTTGCCTCCCTTTCCAGAGCTGAACAGCTGAACACCAACCAGGGAGGGACGAAGCACTAATCTAAATATGGGCAGCCAACTGTAGCCAATCAGAACATCTGCATTTGTAAATCCAGGTCCAGCACCCGAATCCATCTACCAGTGCTTATTGTAGTTCAGCGTGTGACGTGGACTCCTCAAAAGCGATTGTTTTGCTCAACCAACCCTAACCTGGATGCCTCAGAATCCCTGGTCTCTCATGTGTCGTAAGTCCATTGGTAAAGCGTATCCTGCTGTCAGACTTTAATGATTTCAAATCCAAACAAGTTTAATTAAACACCCTGCTCTAATTATTCCCAGCTCCAGAGAGCCAAGAAATCGCCTAAATATAACCTGTCTGACACTGTGAAGTAGGCTAAAGGACCTCAAAAGCAAGACATAATGCTAATCTCTAAAGTAATTCTATTCAGGTGAGAAAGAAGGTCACTGAAATCCAGCAGTCTTAAAAGGAATACAGAGCTCTTTCAAAGACTTTGACATACCAGTGATTGAAAAATTAGGAAGAGACTAGACCAGCGTTTCTCAACCCTGGTCCTCATTGCCCCCCCTGTCCTGCATGTTTTCCGTATTTCCCTTTTGCCACACACCTGAATCGTATCTTCGGGTGATTAACAGGCTTCTGCAGTACTTGTCAGTCATGCAGTCATTCAGCTGTTCTGGAATAGAGGCACATCTAAAACATGCAGAGCAGGGGGTGCAGAGGACCAGGGTTGAGAAACACTGGACTAGAGAATCATGACATCCATGGAAGAGTCAGAAAGCAAAAATCTTTGCTGAACAAAAGCAACATAATGACCCATTTGCCAAAAATCCTCTTCATGGTCCCCAAAGCTTATGGGAAATAGTGTGTAGACTGATCAGAATTTAACCTGCTTTGTTGGTTCAGGACGACTTGATGGGTTTTTTTTAATCGTATCATGACTTCTGCTCTCTGGCAGTGGATATTGAAGGACAAAATCCAGTGCATCAATTTGTGACCTTCAACTCAAAGGCACTTGAGTTGGGAAGATAATCCCTCAGAAAGGTTGACAGAAAAGGAACGTTTTGTAGTATCCCATTGAATAACTGCCTGCATTTAAACTAAACTAGTTATACAAGGCAGGGGGTGATGGTTTACACGTTAATAATGAGACCTGGGTTGCTACGTCTTGTATGAAAGACTTTATAAAACCTGCAGCTCTGCCTGTTTTACCCACACCCCCTCTACCTGCTGTGTACCCATTATCGGAGGGCGTGAGGCAGTTTTATTAGGTCCTACCAACAGGGGTCCTAAAAGCCTTGGCAGGGTTCCCATGTTTGCTAATATAAACCTGTTAGGACTTGTTAACGCACAGACACTCACACACCCACACACATGCACAGAGGTTTATTTTCATGATATATTTGGGTTCCCTGTGCAGTACATACACTCTGGCTCATAGGTCGAGATGTTGCACTCACTTGTCCTACATCTGTTTGAAAGCAAAGAAGAAGAAGAAGAAAACAATTAAGTGCAATATCTCTCTATGTGTGTGGTCCCTCAATGATAAATTGTCTAGATGATGACTACAGCAGCCTCATCAAAGAGTATCACTAGTCATTTGGGTTTAGGTGACGTGTCTGAGGGTATTTTTGTCAGTGATGACAGAAAAAAAAAGAAATTTTCCTCCAATCCAAGTCAAATTAGGTTAATTTTATTCCTAAACCAACAATAGGCACTGAAAAATGTGCTTAACTTAAGAATGAATGAAGCAAGTTAACAACATGGAGCCTGCAACCTGACTTAACTCCTTGCTTCCTGTGGGAGGACAAGTGTTTCCCAATCACTGCTGCTTGTCCTGCCACCTTTGTAAACTTTGTCTTGCCGTTGTTGGTCCCCGACTCTTTTCTCTGTCATTTTCTTTCATTTTTCTTTTTTCCTACTTGCCGTCTGTGTCTCTTGACTCTACCAGGCAGAGCACCAAAAATAATAAGAGACAGGAAAGTCAAGTCCACAGCAGCAGAGTCTGTAGGGCCAAGAACCATGCCCATAGGCCGTCTCTTTTCTCCTTTTTATAACCCTCTAATTTTGCATTTATTTTAAGGATGAAAGTTTACTGAGCTCAAGACTCGACACAAAGCCGAAGGCCTGTGACTCACTGTAATGTTCCTTTGGTGCCCACTCCAGTTGTTTATGACTCACACATCATAAGTAGATGGCTTATGGCTTTTCCCTCTAAAGTCATGGGTGTTATATGTAAATACTGAAGTGGCAAGAATGTCATTAATCTGGGGCTTTAAATTACTTTTTTTTTTTTAAACAATTTTTCTTCTCAGGGTGGAATAACTATGTCCTATTTTAACAAGTATTAAAAACAGGGAGCATACATTTTTCTTATTTACGCAAACCGTCCATAATCAAGATGCAGAAATACCACACTCCAGGTAATTTGTTGGTAATCTGTTAGTTGTTGATAATCTATATGTTGTGATCATTCTGATGCACATTTTAATCAACCCTTTCATACATGAATTATGATCCTTTGTGTCAGGATTTTTTTTCATTTTTTTATTTTCTTATGGCATAAAAAAGGTAGAAAAAAATCACCTAAAAAATTGTACATATATAGCTTTTATGTATATTGGCATGCTTTTTTGTCTGTCGGCCATATTGGATTTAACAAAAATAATTTCTTGCATTTGCAGCTGATGGTCAGTAGTTGATGGTGTATTTTATGACGCATTACCGTCCACTTCAGTGGTCTGTGTTCATTTATAACATAAAAATCCACAAGAAGTACAAGAAAATAACTTTTAGATGGTTGTAGTGACCACTATGCACGAAAGGGTTAAAATATGACATTGTACAGACAAAAAACACAACAAAAACAGTAACTTTAAGAAACCCTGTTTTGATTTAGTGTTGGGTTTTTTGGCTAAACCTAAAGGGTGAAAACAAACATACAATCTCACGAGGTTCTAAATGTCTGTATTAGCATTGATGATTAGCAACAATATTTCTCTCTACTTCCTCCTTAGACAACATCTGAAAGCTGTTAGTCATTTTCAGGGTGACACAGGAGGAAAGCATCAACCCTGACTCCTCCTCCTCCTCCTCCAGAAGCAGCAGCAAAGATTTCTGAACATATGGCTGGCACAAGGATAACTTCTCTTGTGTGAAGCCTCCTCTGCTCTCTGAGGCTTCAGTGATGGAATGGAAGCATTGTTATTGGTTTGTGCTGATGAAAAACTGAATTTTGAATTCACACAATATAGCCGAGAAGCTTCTTGAAAAACTGAGATGATAGACTGTATAGATTCACTAAAACTGAAAGGAAAGAATTTCTATGTTGCAGGGCTTTGAAACTGTTTATTAAGATACACATAGTAAAAACCATCTTAGCACTGTCACAGAAGCTAATGTGTATAGTCTGTATTATTTACACTCTTGGGGGTAAACCAAGGAAATTAATCATAATCCTGGATTGACTGCTTTGCAAATGCTATCCGGTAGTGAGTCAAGAAGCATTGCTCAGGTATTTCATCTTACTAAGATTGATTTCCTCCATTTGGAGTCAAGTTCCACAAAAAAAGAATTCTGACCTACTGTGTTTTATGTCTCTTCTTTAAACTTCACAACACACATGGGAACTCTGATTAATAGTTAAATTGCTTTTGAGGAGGGATTTCAGATTAAAGGGACTGAATACAAGTGCACACCACACTTTTCAGAGCTTTATCTGAAGAGGAAAAAAATCGAAAACCAGGGTCAAGTAATGGACTCTTTTGTTAGTCTATTGCATGACAGCTCAACAGAGATTTTTTTTCAACCCAGATTCTTAAAGCAAACTTCTCTGCATGGTTTAGTTATTTGTCTGGTTTAACACATCTCATCTGAGATGACTGCACTCAAGCATCATACACATCCCATGCATTAAGTCTGAGTTTGTACTGTGACAAAATCCGAAGAGGCTGAAGTAGTTTGGTTACATTTGTGAGGTGCAGTATATCTTTGTTTGGACCTAGTGTTTTTTTTTCTATTAGCACAGTGCACTGATGACTTAGTTTAGAAAACCCTGCTATTCATAACCTTTTCAATACCACAATCTAATCACAGAGAAGTGGCTGGTTGTGAAGTAGAAAATGTTCCAGCATGAAAAATGTATTGAAGGAAGAGAAAACTGGCATCAGTAGATTTAATCAGTTTTATCTGACAGCAGTGACATTCTGAGAAAAAATAAATCAAACTTGAAAACACCAACAAACTTTTATCAACTCAGCATGGCGACTAAAGCTTTTAATTCACATCAGAATGAAAGTATATACATCTGTTAGCCCTCTGGTCCTAGGGCAGTCCTTTTCACAGTAAGAAGAATCAGAGAGTATTTAAACGTGGCAACTTCACATGCATACAGTCCATGAAAAGAGGAGATGAAAATGAGGGAGGAACGAATATGAAGGTGGGACACGGAAGCAGTTGTGGCCGTTTAAACGGTTCGAGTCAGCTACACGACTCTGCTAAAGAGTGGGTTAAGTGAAGTAATTTTTACCCATGCTGGATGTTAGGGGAGGGAGAACAGACGAGAGACCGCACTGCATTCTTTTCTTTTGAGGTCACTTTTTTTCTTCTTCTCATCCCCTCTGAGGTACTCTGCAAAGTTCGGGCTGGACTTAGGGCTCAGTTTCAGAGGACCAAAACACTGACAGCACATGATCAGAAAAGACACTGCCTACTGATACTTCCTCTTCCCCGAGCAGACACAAATATAGAGGCTATATTATAGCCCACAGAAGAGGTCATGGTAGTTAAAAGACTGACTTATGTTAGTGAGATTCTTCGGATCAGATTCAAGACAAAATGCAAAACCACCAAAAAGAAATATTGAGCAGAATGTTCTTATGCTCTGCTACAAATAAATGTCAGAATTTCAGAACGCAATAGGCATAAAGCGATGCAACCTGATAGAAAAAAGTGGAATACAAATTACTCTTGAGGAGTTGTAATGAGTTGAAAACTATAAGATGAAGACTATAATTCAGTAAAGACACCATAAATACAGAACAGGAATACATAAAGCTACATAAAGCACAATATATGTAGGAGTACATATACTGTATATGTAGGAGTGCATATACTCCTACATATACAGATATATGTATATATATGTTCCTATCTTAATATAGATAGGAATATCAGGTAGATTTCGAGATTTTAAATCTTTTATTGTTATGTTTTCAGCTCTACAATG
>CAEGAF010072171.1:0-24498 GCA_903067075.1 Micropoecilia bifurca | reverse complement strand
TTTTTCTGGTGTATCAAATACTTATTTCACACAATAAAATGGAAATTAATTATTTAAAAATCATACATTGTATTTTTCTGGATTTTTGTTTTAGATTCCATCACTCACAGTTGAAGAGTGCCTTTGATAAAAATTGCAGTCTTCTACATGCTTTGCAAGTGGGAAAACCTGAAATATCAACAGTCTCACTGTATATGTACATATATTTTTTTTTCTTTATGTTGGCTGCATTTTCTGCACGGACTATTTTCAGCACTGACCTTAAGGGAAAACTTAAGGCTTACAAAAACTTTGTATTTTCTGTCCTGGTGGAGAAACTAAGAAGCTGGTTCAGTTGTAAAGCAGGTTACGTTAACCTTGTGGTGTAGTTAAAGCACCTAATTTTCTTAACTAAATGATGCCTGCAGTTTTATCAATTAGCAGGTTTAATTTTGCCTGCACTTGGTTGTGTACATTACTTTAACTATATTTGACAAGTTAACCAAAATATAAAAAATATCATTCAAACTGCATTTGCCTTGTTTTACTTTTTACATATACTTTTCATTACATTACTTGAGTACATACATTTTTACAGTAATTTCCATACTTAAGTACAAGACGTTTCAGATACTTTAAGACTTTAACTCAAGTAGCATTTCAGTCAGTGACTTGGACTTTTACCAAAGTCATATTTTGGAGAGGAAGCTATACTTTTATTTGACTCTGAGATTTCAGTACTTTATACAACACTGGTTAATCTTGAATCATAATGAGCTATAACCTTTACATTTATCTTCATTCCAACTCCAGACATGTAATTATGAAGGTGAAAATATATGAGCTTAATAAATTATCAGATTAGTTGATAAAAAACAGACTATTAATTATTATTATGGTAAATCTTTTTTTTTTTGGTGGTGGTGAATTAGCGTGAGGGATGTTTTCTTACATGTGAAGGTTTCATTAAGCTGATGAATACCTTCCTCTTCCTCATCAGGAGCTACCAAACTTGCTGCAAAGGACCATATCATCTCCAGCCAATCGTCGCTCTCCTGAGGCGTGATGTCACCGTGAACTCCAGCCGGGCTTGGCTTTAGTGAACGAAGCGCAGCTGAAATGAAATATAATTTAAGAGAAAGGGGTTGGAAATATGGAATGGCTGAAGGTGAACTTTGACCTTTAGCTAATCGTACAATGAGGGTACTTTTTTCTGAAGAGGATTTTTGTTAAGCCTTTGTGTGAACCTTATGCGTGATTCCCATAGACTGGTGCTTATCAGCAACACAAAGTGAGTTTTCTAACAGGCAGCCTTTGCATAGTATGTCAACTATTTTTTATCTTTTTTTTACATCTGCTCATTTTTCCATCACCTCTATTCCTCATTACATTAAGACTTTTCAAACATCACTAGTTTGCAGCCAACTTTATGTTCAGCTTCCTATTGCAGTGGTACCAGTACCAATATCCCGTCCTGCGTTTGGATATTTTATCACTCTTGGGAAAAAATTCCCAGTTAAATGTGGGAAGATTTTGCATCTGTACCATCAGTTTTGGCTTTGCGGTGAAGAAGGACACATATTTAAAAGGAAAATTCTTCCATATGTCGAGGCATAAATATAATGGGCCTCCTCTTTGACAATAAAACACACATTTTGCATTTGAGCAGCAGTTAGAAAATTTCACAACTTCCTTCAATCTCTAAACAACCACCCAATTTTGAGTTGTGTGCCCTTTGTGCTGCATACTGATTGTGCGTTTCAGCTGCTTTGTGAGGTATTGCTTGGTTTCATCCAGTGCAGTGGTAGAGCAGGATGGATTATAAATCCCTTGAACTGCTACAAAGCGCCGTGTGTGTTGTGAAGTCGTAATCTTCTTGTCTTGAGAACAGTCTTCTTCTCCTCCTTAAAGTCCTTCTCTCCTTACTACGTTCTTGACGTACCCCAGCAAAGAGCATCCATGTTTAATGTCACAGTGAAGGAAGGAAGCCTTAAGCAACCTCACAACTTAGTTCATGCTAAATTAAAAGAATTTATTTGGATTTTTAAAAATACAATGCTATGTTGTGTAGACTCAACAATTTTTAAGCCACAATGTGACTGGGATCATGATAAAAAAAATTTTTCACAGTCAGATGTGTGAGATGACTTGTACTCTGTAATATTACATAAGTGGAGTGCGGCACTAACAAATGAAGGGAGCGTGTTTCATCTCACCTCGAGCCCTCAAGCCTCTCTTTGCGACGGCAGGAGGAGGAGGGAGCCCTGAGCGGAAGACACGGGTTAAAGACAATCAAAACAGCGGCATGGTGTGGAGAGAGAAAGCAAGAAACAAGTAGGCAAAAAAAGACAGAAAATGTACAGAAACATACAATATGACCACAGCACGTTTTATCAAAATGAACGTTTTTCTTTTTTTGAGAGTTGGAAAAGAAGAAAAAGTCACACGTAGCTTTTCAAACACACACTTAAATGTTGCTGATTGCATGCGGAACAATACCATGGCAGGAAAAAGCAACAACACACATGCCAAAAATAATGTTAAGCATTTTACCTGGTCTTCTGTCTCTGACATTTTCTGTACAGATATAAGGCAATCTCTCACTGACATTTTCCATTACAGTTCAACAAGCAACCAAAAAATAATAATCCAACCGCAAAACGGTTGGTACACATGATGAATGATGACACAGTCTTATTTTATTTTAGTCTTCTGACAATGCTGCTTTGAACAAATATTTTATTGAAAAAACTGTCAACCAGAAAAAAAACGGTCTTGATAAAGGACAAAGTAAACCTATTAGACATTGGTGTAATCTGTCTTTTATTCTGAGCATGCAAGATTCTCTACTACTGTCAGAATCAGAATGCAAGACTAGAAAATGTGTTCAATCAAAAATTAGCATTTATAGGCGAATTTAACATGCACAGCAAAAGATAAGCAAATGTCATAGGAAAAATGTTTCAAAAAATAAAATTCAGGTTACATTTATGATGTTGACTAAAGGTTTTAAATATGTCACTACAAATGACTTTAGAGGTGTTTTGAGATGCATCCAGGTGACAGTAATTATATAATTTCCAGCTTTATTGGTTTAGGCTGGTCAGGAAATTGTTATTTTTTTCTAATCAGCAAGCACAGGATATGTAAGCACCACCAAGTGGACACAAAGCAATCTAAGAGGCCACCTGAACAGAAACATCTTCATTAAGACTGTGAGAGAGTGAGAGAAAGCAAAACTTAAGTACAAGCTAAATAGCGTACAAGCAGCGAACATGTCCAAATCCATGAGCCACCTAGACCTTAGAGATACACTGTTTTCACTACATCAAACAAGGTAATATATATTTATATTGTTCTTCTTAAAGAGTAATCTGAATCAGCTCTGATCAGTAGGTTAAAGTTTTTGAAAGGCCTTCTGTACTGCACTTGGTGCATTGTGTAATATTTCCAAATGCAACTGTGAGAATATGAATCGTTACCTGCGTTAATTTAAGAGGCTGCATAGCGTGTGGCTGTTAGCACAATTTCTCCAGAGCAACAGGGTTCCTGGTTTAAATCTTCCCATGCAGAGTACTCTTCTCCTCATAACACCAGAATTTGATTGGCTCAATTTAATGTTTTCCTGTGTGTAACCAGTAGAAATGTTACGCCTAATGTATTTTCTAGGCTTGCTCCCTGGTAATGATGATATTAATAAAAAAATAAATCCAATTTGTGGTATGTGGAAGGTAAATTATTTCAATAATTACAGTCAAAAGCATCATTTTTAAAGTGTGAAAATAAATAGTTGCATTATTTAGGATGAAATGTTTACTGCAGAAAATTACAGTTGTCATTAGTAACCATGGCTGGGTCCTAAAATGATATAATCCGTAAGTTAAAGGCACGAATATTTTCCCACTTGGTGCCGATATGTAAAAATAACAGTTTTTAAGCCGCTAACAGCTTAAAAAGCTGTAATCATGTAGCATTTCTGCAGTGCAGTTTTTTTCCATTTTTCTCTCAGGGACTGGTGAATTGGCAGATTCATCACTTGTGTCTGCGTGTTGTGATAAGTGTCGCCTCCAAAGTGCTAAATGCATTGTTTTAATTATCTCCGTGGATCTCTTTAATTTTCCCTCTGGCAGATGGAAGTTGCTTTCTGCCTGTTTCTTTCTCAGTGTGGGGGAGCTGCAAAGGCTAATGGAGCCTCATAAACAACTGATTAATGCTCTAACATTTCTTTGATTGGCACTCAACCCACAGGCAGAAAGTCCTAAAGTGGACAGACTTTCCTTTTGATAATTACCTTTTCTATGATATCATTTGGTCTCTGTTGCTTCCTTAGAGCATGGGCACTTTCCTCTATTATCTTTTGAAATCTATTTCATTTCGCTTTGAAGTCGATTTCCTCTGCGTTTTTCTTTCTCTTTTATTCTTCCTGCTCTGCAAAACCTCTTTCAGATTTTTGAAGTTTGCCAAGAATCTTGAGATCAGAGAGGCATCGACAAAAGAAAAGAGAAATGCTGCATTTTGCTCCGGCAGCTAAAAACTGTAAACAAACCAGAAGACAATGGAAATAAATGAAAACAAAATTGGTGGAAAATTTCTTTCATTTTGACGTAGTTTGTCAGATTGTGTTTTTATCTTCTCCCTCTGCTGCTTTTACACTCAAATACATTTTTATTAATCTCTTTATTATTTATTTATTTATTTTAATTTTATTTTTTTTGCATTAATCGGGACCAGCTATTGACACCTTTACCCACGCCTGAAGGTTTCAGATAAAGATTAGGGTTCGATATAAGCAGATTTATGTTCATGCCTCCTTTTGCATGAGGCTCCAGCAATTTTTCTGCAAGATTTTCAACGATTCGTCTTAGCTTTTGTATGAAGAAGTGTTTCTATGTTATCACTGATGTTTTTACTGCCATGTTTTTTTGCTTTTTTTTGCAAACAGAGGCCAAGTTACTGTAAAAGTATCACAGCACTTGCAAATATTTACCTCAAAAAATAAAGGACAGGAAACAGAACTGCTTATTTTACCAGAAATGTTAATGAGCAGTTTTGCAAGGCACTGTAACATCTGATAACTTGATTATCTTTATATAAACAAGTTGCTCTATAAATAAACTTTACTTACTTATGCTGTTATAAAAAAGCATATTAAATATACTTTATGGAACTGTAGCTTATCTATTTTTCCCCCATCTGCTTCAGAAAATTGATCAGTCAGCATCTTTAATCAATAACATAAACAAATCAGGGACATGGCTGGTATTGTCTATAGTTGACTTTACTAGACCTCTGTGTTATTTTTTTACTTTTAGAGCTAAAGTCTTCTAACTTTAGATTTGATAGAAAAACAGAGAAACTCCTCCTCCTCTCAAGGATGTAATCCAGGGTAAATAAATGCTTCACACTGAGGTTGGAAAACGTCTAAGTTGAAACATGTTTGTAAGATGTATCCAACTATTCAAATTACTTTTAGGTCCTTTTTTACAAATATTTTGCTGATTTTATCTACATTTCTGCAAGATTTTAAGAGGGTTTGTGGTTGACAAACCGTCTGAAAGGAGGAAGTTAAGACAAAGTAACAAAAAACATCTCACAGTGTTAAAAAAAAAGTATCCAATTTACCATAAATCAGAGCTGTTTTTTTTTCTTTACAGTGCAGAAGGAGATCACTGCATCCGACTTTTAAACTTTTGCATCCATGCACGCATGCGGCACTCCGCGGGCAGTTAGGGCAGTCAAAACTGTGGCTTAGTTGTTTGTTTACCAGGTGATAAACACACGGGGTCGTCACAGTATGACGTGTAGTCTTGGTGTGATGGGATGGCATGAGGATGAGGAGGGAGTGATTGGGTGGAGGGTCGAAGAGAGAGGAAAGTGAAGACAAGAGTTAAAGATGGGTTTGTTGAAAGTGCGGGACAGGAGCATCCTTCCACTGAAGGATTGTCCAGGTACATGAACAAGTGCAGTGATGGGACGGAGAAATCTATGCAGCAGAAGATTCGTCGCATCCTTACTAGAATTGAGGGGATTCTAGTAAGGATGCTCTTTAAATACTATGTGCAGCATTTTTTTGGGGATACGGGAGGGGGACGAAAAAAAGCCATAGATTGTTGTTGCCATAGGAACATAGATCAGCTAGAAAACTTCGCAAAGCTTATTAATATTTTGTAAATACTTGGAGATAGACTGCAGGGAACATAGTAGAGATAAAAACACAGACAGAACACTTCGTATCATTAATGTGTTTTTTTTCAACAAATAAAAAGGGAAAACAAAAGTGCACTGTGATTACTGATAAAACATAGTATGGCCTTATGGTGGTAAAGTGCAGTAAAGGAGTGCGGCCGTGTATTTCTCAAAACACTAATGTTATGGTATCTCTAATTAAAACAACCTCATCGTGTATCATCTTCTGATGTTTAGCACCCCTGAGGCGTTATAAATATAGCCAGAAGGATCCACTGACTGTGTAAAAATAGCCACACTGTGGGTTTTCACATAAATTCATATGCACCATTTTTTGGTGGAAAAATTGTCTGGATTGCAAACTACAGTTAAGTGACATAAAACAAAAAAACAAAACAAAACAAAAAAAATCACTGACTTATCTACATATAAGTGCCTTTGAGCATGATCTTTTATCTGAAGCTTAAAGTGTCTTTTTTTTAACAATTTAAAGACCTTTATAAACTTATTAACGTCTTCAACTTGTTCCCACTATGAAAGCTCACAATCACAGACACCATTATATGGATTTTATGTGATGGCCAAACATAAAAGTTGCACACAATTATTAAATGGAAGGCAAATTCAGAGCCCTGTAGTGAATTATTTCTAGATCGGATTCATGCTGCACCTACAGCCAAAACATTTTGAGGTTGTCTCTCTGCGAGCTTTGCATATCTAGAAACCCGTTTTTAATTTGTTAAATAGTTCAAACCTATTCGGTTTTATTGGAGAGCGTCTGTAAAGATCCTTTTTCAAATATTGCTGCAGAAATCTAAGTCATCTTCACTAAAACTCTGACCTGCCATTTTTCTCCAATGTAAAAATATATATAACCTTTTCCTTCCCTATCACAACTACGGACTGCTCTGTCTTGGTCAATCACATAAAAATTCAACAAAATGTGCAATAATGGAAAAGGCCAGCTTATTTATTTGATTTTTCTTACTAGTCAGTGGAGCCTCATGATGGAGCCAATGGGCAGACGATCTCATAAGAAAAGAGGACATAGAAAGAAGAGATCCTAATTGTTACATTCGCTTCAATCTTTCACCAACATAGCTGCAAGCTCGATGAAATTCATTTACCCATTATCTCCTGGCAATGAAGTAATTAAAGCGTGATCACAGAAAACCAAATGTGATCACTCAGTACAATTAAGTTGTAAAACGAAGACAAGATAAAAAAAAAATCCTCCTCGTTTCTGCACCAGAAAATTGTGTGGACTGTGTTATTAAACAAATCGCATTACTTTAAGCTCTTTGCCCTAATCATAAAGTGCGGTTATGGTTTTAAAACACGTCTTAGCAGCGGGTGGTACCCTTTGAATCACTTCTACTAGTGTGTGAGTCAGCTTTTTAAAGGGGGGGGAATGATGTAGTACAAAGAGCTACTGCTGCTGTGTTGATTGCAAAAAAGAGGAAGCTGATTAAAGCTAACAGAGCCGAAGGTGTGAAAGAGAGAGAGAGAGAGAAAAAAAACATGGAAAAAAGGGTCATTTTCAAAGTATCTCCTTGAAATGAGGCGGGGAAAAGCCTTTCATTCTGCTGCTTTAACCAGCTTCAGGTGAAGCAGTGGCGGACGTTACAGTTGGTAAGTTTAATAAAAATGATGACGGTCATGACAGAACGTCCACTTTTGAAGTCATCTTCAAAAATGTCTCACGGGTTTATCGGTGAAGAATGAATGTATGACTGCAATGCAAAAAAAGTACATTGAGGGTGAGAAGATGAAAGTTGTCATTAGGTTCAAAAAAGGAAAAAAAAAATCTTAAAATCACATTATAATCCCATTTAAATGGCATTATAACAATTATTACCAAGAATTGGAACATAAAGTTTCTTGTAATGAGATTAGTGGGTGTTTGTTACCTGCTAGGGTTTTGTAGTCAAGCAGGTCAAACAGCACGATGGCCACACCGGACCATGTGAGGACCAGGGCCACAACCAGCAGCCAGGCCATCGGCGAACTGAAGGTTAAAGCGACGTCGTCCAGAAACGTCCTCTGATTGGACCGGGCCGGCGGGCCGGCCTCTCCACCGCTGGTCTGACCGCTCATCGCTGGAGGAAGCTGGAGAGAGACTGAGGAACAAAACAAAACAAAAAAAAGTCATTTTACACAAAGTCATAACGTTTATATACAGCTGAAACCAGATATTAAGTCAGCAACACCGGAGTTAAATTATAGGAATCAAAGGTCCTTAGTTTGACGATCGTCCAAGACACGAGACACATCACTTAAGACAAATCATTTTCTTAAAAAAACATTTTTTTTGGTGTTGCTGAATCATAAGCAGACTGTATCTGCTTATGATCACGTCGGCGAAGCCCAAAACTGTGCAACTCAGTCTGCGCAAACTGAAATATAAACCGTCTGATTTAACAAGCCAACGTGCAGGAGGTGTTTATTCACGCAGATGATGGTGACTCACTAGAATATGTTCGGTTTATCCACGCAAGTGTGCGCGATATGAGGAGGCGCGATGAATCAGAGTGAGAGAAAAAAATAATGAGAGGGGAGACAGATTACATCAACGGAGAGATGAATTACTTCTCCAAAGAAACTTTTCATCATCCTGCGGCTCTGATAACACGGTGACGTGCAGCAAGTGTTGAGCTGCTTCACTTCATTTGTTTTTCTGTTTCCTTGTTTGACTCCCATAGTGTACATCCGTCGTTACAAAGAGATAATTACTTTTTGTCACACACACACACACACACACACACACACACACACACACACACACACACACACACACACACACACACACACACACACGCACGCACGCACGCACGCGCGCGCCGCGCGCGCGAGGGCTTCTCTCTGGAGGTCCAGCTGAAGTGTCCATTATGTAGCCGTTTCATTTGGAGAATCAGAAAACGTCCTTGCCGATAGACGTACATTAAGGGAAAGTTCAAGCCAATTTCTGCCTGCAGTCTGAGTCTTACTGGGCAAATTAGTCAAATTAGCATATTCTATAGGTTCCACTTTTGATTGCAAAGAAAAGATTAGCTTAACGGCACTTACTACGATGAGTTCACGCACAAGGAAGATGATAAAAACACCGTTCTGGTGACATCTAGCAGAAAATTCTCTATGTAATATAATTATTCGGAGATAATAGCCAGTGATGCATTTCCTGAATTTCCCCCTCTGTGTGACAATAAGGGCTTCCTCTACTCTATTCTTTTTCAAGAGCCACTCAATACTAAGCACTTTACATAAGAAAAATAAATGAAAAAAAAAATAGTATATGTTAACTTTGGTCAGTAGAAAAGAAAAAAATATTTCAATTTCTGATTTTTTTTGTTGAATTTTCTAAAACTTAAAAATGCAAAAAAAAAGTTAACTTTCTAAACTAATTAGAGTTCTTGGAATAAGAACAGAAGGACAGATTAAATAATATAACCATCTAAAAATGGTCAATGTTGAGAAGAAAACATGTTTACAAAAGTTTTGGAAGTGTTTTGAAAACCTGACTGAAGCTTCACTTTGTCCACTGACCTCTAGGAGTCCTCTTATGAGAGGTCAGCCTTTGCTCCTGTGTTTGCAGACCTGCTGCCACACCTGGAACCACGTCCTTCCTATTGGTGGGCTGCATAAACGTTTGTATTTCCCTTCTGTTTGTAAAGCCATGAGCCAGTACTAAAATAAATAACTGAGAAGCTAAGTTGAGTTTTGGGGTTTTTTTTAGTTATTGGCTTCACTTGTGTTACCCTGGACTCTATAGGTTGTAAGTTAAATGGGGACTCATTTGAGATATTCTTTGTTGAACAAGGCAAGGTTGAGTTTTGGGTTTGTTTCATTGTCTTTAGTGAAAACTGCGCTGGATGAGTAGCTGCTACCATTGTGACTTGCTTTCTGAAGCATTTTGATACAGTCTGACTTTATACCTCAGGAATGAAATTCTGCTGTATAGGAATCACCACAGATCAGGCAAAGTGGATACAGCAGCTGAAAGGGGATTCAACCTTATACATCTGTGCCAGAATGACCCTAAAATTCAACAAAACATGATCCGCACCAACGTGAATGCAGAGGCTGAAGCAAAACCTTGATAGTATTAAGGTTTTTGATTGGTTTCCTCATCTGTCTTTGTCTCGTTAACTTTTTTATTCTACAGTTACTCCCTTAATTATTAATTATGTCATTCTTGGGACATGTTCACTGCTTAAAATCAGACTTATCCATTTTATGGATACATTTCTATTTGCAGTTTACTTCCATGCCCTTTATGCCAAAGTATCTCACTCATGGCTCACTGGTTCTCCCACAGTCATGCAGAACACAAGTTAAATACCACTAAAGATCAAAAGTCAACACACACATACACACAAGACAAAAAGGATGAAAGCACAAACACTTGTATCTTCATCTCATTAGCAATTCGTAGCAACACTCTGCCATGTAAATTAATGTTCTGTGCGATAAAGGAAGCCGTTTGGTTGAGCCCACTATTCTAAGTGATTTGGTTTTGTAGCAAAGTCTGGCCAGTAGTTTTAAGATATATCTGTTGCTAACAATGTGGAGAACTGATGTGCTTTGATTTTGTGGTTGACCTTTCCATTGCTCCATTTGTTTAACCAACTGCTAAATCAGTTTAGCGTAGCTTCACTCCCACACGCTGATGTACATTTCTGCATGCGTCTGAGCGAAGAGGGCCAAACACTGGGGTGTAAAAAAAAACAAAAAAAAAACACTGAGATGAGAAAGATTTTGCTGAAAGTAACTGTGCATGTAACTGTGAAAGTAACTGTGCATGATCCTTTGATCGATGGAGATCAAAGGATCTCCATCGATCAAAGGAAACACTGACCCGTTGAGCATTGTTACCAATGATTGAAGTGTCATCAACATGTCTCGCAGCAGAATGGACACAATGCTGCATTGTGCGAGTCTCCTCGCGTGCAATGTATCAATTTTTTCCCCCTTTTTGGATCAGAATCCATGCCAAAGTCTGCAGCTATTTTCTCTTTCAAATGCGTCTGTCCTCTTTGCAAATGACCCGGCCCACCTGTTGTTTCTGCTTCATGCTGGGCTGATCTTCACACACGCTCATGGACACCAACTGTTGTTGCCTTGCTCGCGCCACAGGAGGGAACAGAATTAGAACAATGTGGGTGCAGTCTAGTTTCTGGCATTTGAGGGCAAATGAAAGGCAAGAAAAACTCTTGACAATGCGATTGACTGGGCAACGTGAGAGTGTGTAGAGCAAAATCCACACACTATCTGTTCCTCTTTTAAAGAAGGAAAAGAACAGGGTCTCGGAATAATAAACTCGTTGTTCGCTGTTGCAGCTTAGCCACCTAAAAATGCTAAACAAATTATAATTTGAGTGAATTTATTCATTATTCATACATTCGGTAATTATCTTGTTGTTCCTCTACAAAATCACCTTTGTTGGCATCACTAACAATCCTTACAAAACAGGTGCAAGTGAGGCTATTTTCCTTTTAGAAGGACCCCTGATTTTCTCAGAGTACCTAATTGTGATGTGAGCTAAATAAATTCATTCCATTTAAAGATTAGATTTATTTTTTGAATCTATAGTTTTTAGTTTGAGGTTGTGGTACTGCAACAAAAAGACACATTTATTTTCAATCAACCTTTTTACACAGCTCTTTCTTTCATTGGTGCCGATAAATGTGCAGGGTCATCCAGCGAACGGGAAACATTTTAACCAAATAATGTTTAGTTAATTGAATTTTATGCTTGCAATGGGATACCTCATGTGTTTAGTTTTTTCCTGAAGTTACATTCTGGGCTCTTTTCTTTTTCTTGCATTTTGTTGGACAAGCTGTCCTGAAGGAGAACAGGAGAATCATTATCCTCTTTGCACATAACCTGCAGTGATCACTACAGCCTGCTAACACAGCCTTTTCTCCTGTGACACATAAAGCCGTTAAAGAAAGAGTGTACATATACTCCTAACACTGTACATTTAAGCGGATGCAGTCAATATTCACAAATAATTAAAGATGCCGTTTTGAAACCACATTTTAAAATCACTTAATGTTGCAGGGAGATAAGTTAAAAAGGAAAAAAAGAAGAGGGAAAAAACAGTTGATTAATGATTTAACATCAAAGTTGGATATTTATATAAAAAACTGTAATTTCCAGCCTGGATTTCACAGTCCCAAGTGAATACCAAGACACTTCCAAGAGATCTCAAGTTGCTTAAAGGAAAGGGGAGGAAATGTGCTACATAGATATCTACTGTTTGAAGTTCTTTAGAAATACCAAGTACTTTGAACTCCTCAAGCTGTAGAAATAGAACATGTTGTTTCCATTTTTTTTATGGGGTCAGGAGCTAAAAGAGTTGGAAAGCACTGGCTGAGAAGAAGCAAAACAGAATAAAAGCAGAATATGGTCCGGTATTGAATTATAGAAATGGGTGAAATTTAACAGAGACTGTCATCACCTCAGTGAAAAAGAAGACTGACTGAAAAATCCAGCGATAAAAGGATCCGACATGTGAGTCAGCGAGAAGTCAGTGCAATTTAATCCATCTTCTTTTCTACCGTCACCAGTACACAAAACGGCAAACTCTGGTTTTGAAAGTTTTTTTTTCCACGATGTGTATTTATCAAAATCAGCATAGCAGTAAATGGAATAGGTGAAGGTGGAGGCAAATGACTGAACAATCCAAATGGAGCAAATCAAAAACAAACAACAAATATGGTTGGTAATCAGGTCAAGAGTCATACACAAGTTAGTGTTAGCTAACTCCACGTCTGTTAGCTTTTCTTCACTACTAAATTAAATATTAGTATGTATTCAGATTATCCTAATCTAATATTGCAAACATCAAAACGGAAGAAATGTTTGAGTGGGCAAATACTTGTTTAAAGCATTACAGTAGTGTAAATAAATAAAATGTTTTTATGAAATTAAAAGAAACTACATCTATTTCATTATGATTTTAATATAAAATACTTAATGACAAGTGATAGATGAGAAAAGTGTAGAAGTATTTTTGGAATCATATTCTTCAAGCCCTAACAAAAGGTCAAACTTGACTCATAACACTTTTTGAAAACAATAACATTCAGCTTTTGCACAGAATAACTTAGGATGCCCTCAAGCTTCACACATATCAATATGATTACGGGAAATATCAGGCAGGGCCTAAATCATTTTATAAGTATCTTACCTTTTGAGTTTGACGAATGTTCGCAGACGTTTGGTCCTCGGAAATCCTGGAAAAGGCGGCGTTGCCGGGGAAACCAGCATGTAACTCCGTCCTAAAATCCCTTTTCTGTCTCACTTGATTGAAAGAAAGACAACTTTCAAATCCGGCAGCAATGAGCCCGCAACAGTTGTGCTGAGCTGGATCACAGCAGGTCTAATAATACACCGAAAAGGCCCCCCAGCAGGAGAAAATGAAAGATCCCTTAAAATAATGTTGCTTTACTCCCACCGTTGTGGTGCGTATCTCTTGACTCTTGAAGCTTATATCCAAGAAATCAAGTCAAGGGTTCAGAAATTTAATGGAATCCCGAGGACAGGCAGAAGTTTGGGACGAGTAGAAAGGAGTAGAAAGAGGGAGGTGAACCCTCTGAGAGTCACCCCCCCCCTCTTAGGGTCCAAAATAGAGGTAGAGAGAAAATGAGACAGGAAAGCAACGGGGCTGATAAGGAAAACAATCTAGTTTATTAGCTTCAAATCCTATTAAAGCAATTAGTTTTCATCTTGAAATCATTTATTTTATTCACGTAACTGCATGTTTAACACAATTTAGCAACATCACTCTTTTGACTGTTGCCTCCAAAGTAACAAATGGATTAGTTGTCCCTTCCTGCTCTCTGTATGATCTAAACAGTGGCGATACTTTACTCTATGCTGCTCTGACTACAACAAAATACTTTAAGGCATGAAATACCTCTTATGTTTTATCCAGGGAAGATCTCTTAAGAACTCAGGCTGGTCAAGCAGAGGTCAAATTTGAGGACTAAATAAGTGAATAAATATTCTGCCAAGCCCCGCGTGAGTTTCTAAGCCTTGTCAGAAGCTGTTTCCGAGGCCCATTTGAAATAACGCTGTGTGTGTCCATGTGTGAGAGCTGTGGGAGGGAGTAACCTGACCCCCAGCCTTGCCCTGGGAGCCCGCACTGCCGAGGCTATAATTAGAGACGCAGACAGCAGCTGGTGTTAACATTGGGTTGGACTGCTTCAGATGTAGGGCGCATGGAGGCAGAGGAACGCTTGCCAGCACCGAACCAACACAACCCGTGTTTGCTCTGAGGTGAAACCGCACACACCTTTAAAAGACAGAGAGGGACGCCGCGCAGAAAGTTCTGCTCAGATGATTGGCTGAACTTTGAACTGCAGACAACCAAGGATAGGTTAAAGCTAGAAAACATGCTAAAACGTTACTGTGTATCATGAAAAGAGATTGAGGGAAAAAGGCTGGTTTTTTTTGCATTACAGGATGTGATAAAGAAATATCTTAATGTTAATGTTTTTTGATCAGAAGGTATCATCTTCATTATGATTAATCCTTTCTTAATTATCCAGTCACATATTTTTTTTCCTGCATGGATGAATCCATAGATCACTCTTTATAAATTTCACCAAGGGCAACAATATGAGATAAATGTGAATATTTTCTCCACAGTGGGCAGCTAAATCAAAACCTTGTTTTTAAATTCCTGTCCTGCAATCATAGTTTGTGTAGCACGCAGCTTTAGCCAGGGAGATTTATGAAACAATAATCACTTTTTCAATTAGTTAGACAGCATCACTGCTTTTAAAACTATAGATGAACTTATTCTGATCAAGCGTACTTTCTAAACAACTATAATCACATAAAAGGAGCAGGTGCAGTATATGCAGGTAATTTAAGACTGCTGCTTTTTCTCCATATGAATCAAGATTTCGAAAAGATCTGACATGAAACTCCCAGGTGTTTATTTATATACATACATACAGTATATATTTTTTCAGTCAGTCCAGACAATCGCATTCAAATACGACGGATGATCCAGTTTCTAAGGAGGGAGAGTTTTATCTCTTCTTAGTGCCTGGTGCTGGTCGGAAGACCGATGTTTTATTCAGCCACTTCTCTGCACCTCGGCTGGTAAGCAAGGACAATTTCACACCTCAGGCTACTACAAGATGCAGCTGGATATGATGTGACCGAGAAGTTGCTACAGCGCCTCCAGGTGAACTTTCGATGCTCATGTTTGGAAATTCAGACCTTTTGATGTTTGCCAGACAGGCAGATAATCCATCTTGTTCTACATAAATGATGTGTGGATGACGCCCTGAGGACGATGAGACTTTGGATTTGACTCTGCAGGGCGGATAGGGCGCACACTTTTTAAGGCATGGAGGCAGCCTCCAGATTTCTGGGTTAAAAAAAAAAAACAGAGAGGAAATAACGAGACAAATATAACCGAGTAGAGGAAGTAGGAAGAACACGTGAACAGATCATCACAATAACCTTTTTTGTTATAGAAGAAGGAAAAATATATATTTTTTAATTGTCTATTCCTCGTAATGATGCATAAAACTACTAGTAAGGGTTGTAAACTTTATTCAGACTCTGAAAGGCAACAAATCAGAGTGCTGTAACCTTTGAGTGAACCTTCTACAATTCTTCCCATTTCTAACAAACCCGTGCCTCAGGCTTTTTGGGTTGCTGAATGGCCAAATTCAGGGCAAATATGAGCGTGTTTGTGTTTAAAGAAATCAGACATTTTGCTTTGCTTACATGTCTGGAGCTTCAAAATTACCTTTAAAGGTCAGAATAAAGCAGGACTCTATGGAACATCAGCACAGGACTCCCAAAAGTGTCAAATCTGAATGTTGCCTTTACATTAAAAATGTTTCTAAAGTGGCTTAGAAAGTGAAAATGTTAGACTTGAAAGTGGAAACATCTAAAGAAATGTGATTATCATGAAAAAGCTGGAAATGTTTCGGTGCCTACATCGGAAAGTGAAACTTATTATGTACAGCTGACACACACAGTTATTGTAATTTTGAAGATTGCTGCTTACATATTTAAAAAAGCCCACAATTTAATGTTTCAGAGTCCACAAATTGCTTTATCTGACATGAAAGTACTTACAGGATTAAAATGCTTGTATCTTCACCGTGCAGCGCGTTAGAGGTTTTAACCCAAAAAGCACATGGTGAACATGAGGGTGTTATTGGAGCAGATGTGAGGAACACTGAAGTCATTCATCATTTGTCTGGTTCTCCATAACTCTCTCTGCTCCCTCATTACTGCCTGACTTCTTCACCCTCCAACTTTCTTTCCTTTCTGGTCTTCGTTTCCCTCCACACTTTCTTCAGCTGCTAACTTTCTGTTCTCCCTTCACCTTTTGGTCCCTTCCGCCTTCGCCTTTCTATTAGTGTTTTGTTCTTTTCTTTTTTAAAAAAAAAAATAAACAACTTTTTCTCTTTACTTATGTAATCCTTTACTGATTACTTTCATCTCTCTGCATACTTTGCTCATCTGTCTTTGTCACTATTTATCTACACTTTGCCTTGCCAGTCCATTCTCCTCACTCTCCGGGAAAGAAAACACACACGCCCAACACTTCTTATTAAATTAGTAATAATGTCACCATGCTTCCTCCCAGGAGGCTCCTGTTATTGACTTCATTATGCAAATGCAAACCAGCCCAAAGCTATACCACTGATGGGGAAGGACACACATACACAAACTGTTTGTAGGGCAAGTGAGCTGGCCAGGAATAATTTCTTGCTGCTTTTGATAATTATGTCAACCAGTGAAGTTGATGTGTGTATTAACATGAAAATCTGCTAAGCCCAAAAAGTCCTGCGGCTTATGTTGTCTCTCTTTTCATGCGACGATGAGGAGTCAGAATAGAATGGAATCAAAGAGAGAAGTCAATAAAACCACTTAATTGTGCTTATATATCAAATATCACGTCGATATAATAAAATAGCATCAGTTGTCATTCTTAAATGTGAAGATTAAAGCCATACGTTTACATACACTGAATCAAAAAGACTTTCTCTCAATGTTCTCTTGTTTTAGGTCAGTTAGAATCAACAAAACTATTTCTATTTGCAAAAATCCCACAACTAGAACAAGATTCAGAGATTCATAGGTTAGCTGAGACTTTGTCGTTTTCAACAGTGAAACGCATCCTGCACCGACATCAGCTGAAATGCCGCTCAGAGATGAGGAAGCCGTTACTCCAAAAGAAAAATAAAATGAAAGTAAAAAAGAAGCCAGATTACACCTTTCAAAAGATCTTCAGTTTTGGAAACAAATCCACTGATCTGATGTCTGTAATGACCTTTAGTCTTGTATGAAACAACAAATAGTTGTACCATCTTAATTGTGACCTATAGGGCTGGCAGCTTCATCACAGGCTGTCCTCAGTCGCCACGCTTCATATAATAGATGCCATCATAAGGAAAGAACATTATGCAGCAATATTTCAGCCATTAAAATCTTGTGCACAAACGAGTCTTCGAAATGAACCCAACGCATTCGGCTTGGCTGGCTACAAAGTGACTCGAACAACAAAGTCAGTGTTTTGCTGTGACTAACACAAAGTTCTCATTTTCATCCTATGACAAAGTTGTGGGCAGATTTGAAAAGGTGGCGTGTGAACAAGGCGGCCCAAAAAAATCTGACTCATTCTATTCTGTTCTGAGTTTTTGATCCACTGCAGAGTCACATTTTTGAGACGTGCCATTACTAAAATTCCCAGTGATTTTGTAAACACCCCAGGGGGATAAAAATAAAAAATAAAAAAAAATCAATGGATGTGAAAGCCAAAATGGACGTGTCCAACAAGCACCGGTTTTGCCAGAGAGCTTCCACGTCTTTTATAGTTCGGCCAGGAAGTTGAAACCCTCTCATCTCTGAGCGCGATCAGACAGACACGCAGCTCTGGCACCGGCTGCAAAGAGTTGAGCCACTATATGCTGTGCTTTGACACAAATTCACAGACCTTCAAACATCCCTGCGGTGCGTACAATACATGCACAGGCCTCAGTGTGCAAGCACACAGTTTCAGCCACGCTATTGGCAGCGGTAAGGAGGACAGATGGACAGACAGCAGAGAGCGGAGACGAGACGGAAATTAAAGTCACAGTTGTGTAATTAGAGTTTGACGTCTGACTTTATGTGCCGTTTATGTAGACCGACATTCAGGAGATATCGAGTTCTTGAGCTTTATCTGTGTAGATATGATATCTTTATATTGTAAAATAACATTTTGTTTAAAAAGTATATATAGTTTAGAGTAAGTGTTCATGATTCAAACAGTTTATTCAACTAATTTATTGCAGCTCAAGGAAGACTAGAAGTTATTTCTCTACTAAAACACCTCGGAGTTCATTAAAAAAAGGTCAAAGGAATTAAATATATTTTTGGCAGAATTTCTTATAAAGTATTAAAGCTGGAATGAACTCAAACTGAAATTCAGCCGGATCTTTCACTTAATTAAAAAGATATGTATCTTTGATTTTGAGTAGGGGCTGTTTTAAAAATGATTTTATTTAAATCTACTCAGCAAGCAAAAATGTTTGGGGAGATCCAGTATTATCTAGATTGTATGGAAAAACAACAACAAATAAAGAAAACAGTCTTTCTCTGTAAAAACGCTTGGCTCAGTCACAGCAAGATCCATATTATTGTCAAAATTTAGAATAATTCTAGTTAAAGCCGTACACACAGAAGACAAAGATGATGATGTTATGTGATTAATGCTAACATTTTCTAACATCTGGAACTGTTATTCCTAAATGGTTTGCTGAAATCCTGAAATTTTCATGAAAGGCATTTTTTAATTTTTATTTTGAGACAATTCAAAAATGTCTTCTGAGCATTTCAGCGTGATATAGATATGTTTTACTGTTTTATTGTTCAAAAATCAATCAGTCATAAAATGTTTAAAATCAATATGAAGGACTAGTCTGTTTCTTTTGGGCAATCTTCATCAAGTACAATAAAAGAAAAAAAAAGGAAATATATGAAATATGTAAATGACTGTCTATGATAGACTCAAGGAGACCAAAAATATCAAGTATAATACTGTAGGGTCACTGCTGTATAGGCTGATTCCACACAAAATCCTCCAAATATTTACATTCCATTCAATAATAATGATTACTAATGGGTATTCTTTTAATTTACTGGTTGGATATTTGATGCACACTGCTTGATATGGAAACCAGGAAAAGACCCAGTGGCATCACAGGAGCAAACATGCCATCAACACACCTGTTACTAAATATATTTATTACTTTCAGTGTTCAAAGATTTGATCCTGATTTAAATCTCCGCCTAGCCGAAGTTTTCCTACTTTTCAAATTTTACAAAAAATAAAACATCCCAAGCACAAAGCTAATGTTTTACCTCCAGGCTGTCTCCTCAAAGAGCATTAAAATGAAGAACTGTACTCCAAAGAAACCAATCAATATCCACTCGTCTACATTTTTGTTTCACGTTATTTTTTTGTGTCTTGTTTCATCTCTCTCAATCGGTTTGCTTTTGGGCTGTAGTTTTACAGAACTTCTTCCGTAAATCTATTTTCAGTGGCTTTAAAAAAAAAGAAAGTTTACTCTTCAAGTAACATCTTGTCTTTTCATTACATTTCTCCCCCTTTCTTCGCACTACAACCTCATATAAAAACTGTCAACAATGAGGTTCTGTTGGAAGGTTATTTGAGGTCATTATCTCTCTGTATCACTACAGTACATAAAAACTGTCAGAAATGAATTGCTTATTTGTTAAATGCTTCATTGTGTTTTTATTCATTGTTTTCAGTGGCCATTACTGCCACCGCTGGACTCAAGACCATTGGAGGCATATTTCTCCAGTGACAACTGCTGCCTCTGTTTGCAACAAATGAGTCTTGGTTTTTAACACACCCTGCATTACATAATTATAAAAACGCCTGCTTTAGTACAGTCTGTTTGCTTTGCTTTGTTTTGGTCGTCATAAAAAGCGCTATGTTACCTGTTAGTGTTTTAAAGGAAGATACTCAATTGCTGCGTTTACCACAGCAATTGAGGCTAAACGCACAAATCAGGGTTAAGAAAGGATGAACTGATTTCAGCTGTCTGCATTTCTGTTGTAAATACTATCCCCAGCCATCATAAAAGCACATCATAGTGAAGATAACATCTAAATAGAGCCTTATTGAATTCAGGCGGAAAGTTCCAGAGTCTTCAGAAATCAACTTACACTTTTATAGATTTAGGGACAGTAGTTGTTCAGCATTACAGTGCTTTATATGACAGAATCTGATTCAAAATTCGGAGACGAGGTTTCCATGCGGACTTTTTGGTTAAGTTCTAAAGTGGAGATATGATCATCAAAGTAAAGTGGATGTAAATGGGCATCCTTGGAAGAAAATGGGCTTTTAGAGCCAAATGCGTTCAACAGAAAGCGATCTGGGAGTGGATTTAATAAGGCGACATGTAAAGCTCCCTGTGATTTTCATTATACTTTTTGTTTAAGATGAAAATGACAAGCACACTGAGTTGCATTCAGCTCGGGTGAGCCACTGCAGCAATATCCAGGCCTAATAGCACTTAAAGTTCTGCCTGCAGGCACACACACACGCACACACGCACACATGCACTCACACACACGACTGAGCGCGTGCTGCTGTGCAAGCCCTCGAACATCCACGCTTTTTAGGCCAGCCTGTTACGAAGGCAAAAGGCTTCCTCAGACAGGGCGCACAAATAAAACCGAATTAGTGTGTGAATCATGGAATAAATGACTGCGCCCACAAAGCAGAGGTAAAAGATAGACACGGACTGACTCTAACACACACAGCCTGTCTTTGTTGTGCTGCACACAGCACACTTTCTGAAAACCAGTCTGCTTTTAAAGGATGAGGTTTGGGACTTTGTCCAGTGCCGTTTTGTGAGGTTATGTCGTCCTTGTCAGAGGTGGACAAAATATCAGAATTATCCTCCTGAAGGACTAAAGTTTTCCTTGCTCTTATGCAATTCAACATGGCAGAGATGTAAAAATAACCCCTAAGACTCTGGAGGGGGAATAAAGTAACAGCAGTTCACCTCTCAGTTTTTCTTACAACATTTACTGAAAGCACAGTCGGTTGTAATAAAATTACAGGGACACCTGCAGTGCTGTAATTAATTACCTGACTAATGATCATAGTTACAAAAAGACCTTGGCTGTTAGGAGAAAATAACATCATCATTCTTTAAGGGAAATAAATGCTGCTGTTAGAGAAACCCTGTCAATTATTTAGCTTCTTTTGAAATGCAATACCGCATAATTCATTATTACGCTTTGTGATATAACTTTATCTTATCATCTTTACACCTGCTGTGGCAAAGATGTTCAGAATTTTCTGAGCTTTCAGATTTCAAGGATTAAAACTTCATCGAACAAATTCCAAAACCATTGCCACGTTTCCTGATTGCCGTTCAACCAGCAACACCTTTTCATCCAGTTACCACTTCCTGCTGTCTTGCAGGTCAGGTAGGAACCATGCAGATCCCTCAGATTATCAGAGACCTGGAGGCTTAGTATTATCTAACCGGCAACGTTTGGTCTCTCTGTTTTCTTACATCGAGGTGCGGAAACATTTGGCTTTTCCCCCATAACATTCACAGATAATTGTACCTGTGAACTGTCTCTTCATGTTTCTACAGTGTACATGTATATAGGTGCAGCCAGTGCCAAGCCACTGTCAAGAACAAATTCCCCACCATCCTGAGGATTGGGAGTGTTTCTGAACAAAGAGAATGATGCTGAGTAAGGTGAAAGCTGTTTTCTTGCTAGACAAGCACATCAAGAGATTAGAGGCTATCTTTTAACGTGTTGCTGAGTCTGGACCTCTGTGAGCCCCTCCTAAATATTAGACCAGAAATGTATTCATCAGACTAAACTCCCTAACAACAAAAGCAGAGCATTGAGTCCCTCCCACCTTGAGAGGGATTTCTGCGTTCTGACTTTGCTATGTGTACAAGAAAATCCGATAGAAAGCTTTTGCTAACAATTCCTGCTTTTGCTTTTACTGGATTTTTTTCAGGGTTATCGCACTTGAGTTAGTTGTTTTAGCTCTGTGCTGTTCACAGTTTATTCCTGCTTGTTGATGAGATCTCTCTTTGTTGGTGAAAACTTAAATAGTTGGATATTTTTGATTTACATTGAGTGGAGTTTGTCGTTGTTTTTTTGTGTAATTGCTTAGGTGCAACGTAACCATAGACAGCATCAGCTTGGATTTATGCCAATTTGTACAATATTTGACTGAAACTTTAAAATTGGTTTGGGAATGAATAAAGTGAACTAATTCTAAGATTCTGGAATTGACCCAAGCTGAGCTTAATTTTAAAATGTATGACCTAACCTCAGTCTGTGCCAGAAAACTATAGTACAAATAAGAGCCAATATTTCTTATCAGAGGTCTAATGTCAGTCAATATAATATCCAATATATTATTGACGATTCCAAACGTGTGTAGTTCCTCTGCTACTTATCTACCTTAATGATATTGTAAGCTGATATCTTTGTTGTATGTAAAAAAAACCTCAGTTGCATTGAACTGAATTTCAGCTGCACATTCTCTGCCTATGTTCATTTTGTATTTTCATCTTTTTATTGCCGCCTGCGACTTTAATCTGGTGTTAAATGAAAATAAAATATGCTTCTGTTCTCGCGCAATTCCCTGCTTGTCACCCTCTCGAGCTTCACTCCCTCTACGTTCCCCTTTTTTATGAACTTTTTTTCCTCCCCCCCTCTTTGTTTCTTACTCTCCTCTGGTTTCATCTTTGCTCTGTGCCTATTGGATTTAATCGGTTCATTTTAATTTTATCCATTTCAGTTGTCATCATGAAAGGACAAAAGTAATAAGTTTCTGGCTGCCTTGCCACTGAAAAGGACACACTTTGACATATTTCAAAGGCTCTACATACAGATTATTTTTAGACAAGCAAATGTGAGGGAATGGAAGAGGGTCTGTGTTTTTCTTGAGTGTGTACGCGTGGGCTGAGAGGCTGACAGGAGCAGCAATCCTCTGACATCTGGCTCAGAGAGATAAAGTTGCGAACACATACTATCTAGGTATCTATGGGATGCTGTTTTCTATCTTTCCCTGTGTTTCCATTTTGCTGTGTTTCTCTCCGGCTCTTTCTATTACATTTTATCGGTGTCAAACTCCAGCGTAGATTTTCTGATGACAAGAATGGCAGATATGTTGGCAACGGCGCAGACTTTCAAGCAGACGGTAATCTGAAAATGACAAGACAATTTAGATCCTATTCGGTGTTTATTGGCCAAATGTGTAGAGTCTAACACGGACATATCTAATGTCTACTCGCCTTGTTTCAGTGTCACATTCTTCTTGGCCTTGTTGGTGACGCATTCGGTGTTTCTTTTGCCTATGTGTCAAAAATTGTTGTGCAAGACTATAATGTATATGTGCATGCATGCGCATTTTTTTTGCTTTTTCATTTTACGTCGCACAAAATCTGTACTGGATCCTATTACTAAATGTTCCTGTTCAAGCTGTTTTATTGATTTTTTTTTTGTGCCTTATTATAGAAGCACAAATAAATATTTGTTTGTATACATGTTAGTTGGTTCTGTTCTGAAAATGTGACAAACAAAATAATTAACTTTTTTTTCCCGCCCCTTAATCCTAAAAGAAGCAGAACAAATAAACATTATTGGCGTTTGGATGAAACACAGGCCGTAACAGATTGATGCATTTCCAAACTTATTATAATAAAAAGATTCTGCATTCATTATTCATTTGGATTGTTCCTTTTTCACATGGATTATTATAAAACAAATAACCATGAGCAATTTGTAAAACCAGAATTGGATGTTTTAGTTTCTTTAATCCACATAGAGTCAATGGATGATATGCATACAGCCTCACATGTTTGACTCACAGCAGTTTTCCACGAATATACAAGGCAAAACGGACCCCTAGCATGACGCTACCACTGCCATGCTCAACATGTTGAACATTCCTTCTGTCACAGTAACTTACAGAAGCAAAATCATCGACTTGTCTGACAATAATACATTTTGTCCTTGTGGCATTTGAATAATTAGTTTAGTTAACTCCCATTTAAAGTTGGCTTGAGCTTGCAGGCTCCTGGTTTGTTTCAGTTTTTGAGGAAATTGTTTTTGGTCAAGTGGTTGACAAAACAGATTGTTGATACAAAAACCCAAAATAGGGGTTGGCAATGTTGCCAACCTCTATTTTGGCAACATTGGCAACATATATATATATATATACACAGTCTCTCTCTCTCTCTCTCTCTCTCTCTCTCTCTCTCTCTCTCTCTCTATATATATATATATATATAT
>CAEGAF010072160.1:0-73229 GCA_903067075.1 Micropoecilia bifurca | reverse complement strand
CATATATAAGGCGCACTGTCGGCTTTTGAGGAAATTTAAGGTTTTTAGGTGCGCCTTATAGTGCGGAAAATACGGTAATTGATTTGATCATTTCTGTTCAAGACTGCCAGTCTGAGCTTTGCAAATGTTCTCCATCCATAATTTTAAATTTTGATAATCAGTTCCATCCTGAACGTGCCTGGCGAGTCCACCCTGAGGCGGGACTTCCAGCGGCTGCAGCAGGAGAACAAGGAGCGCACAGAGGCCCTCAAGAGGCAGCAAGCCCAACTGGCCGCCCAGCGCCGAGATCCTGAGGAGCACAAGAGGCAGCTGCTGCACGACCGACAGAAACGCATCGAAGAGCAGAAGGAACAACGGCGCCGACTCGAAGAGGTACTGCTCAACTTTTTATCTCTAGTGTTTCACTAAATCTCATATTCTGTTCTGAGATGATTCCTGTGGCTTTTTGCTAGTTACATTGTTACACCCTGAGGTGTAACTTGTATGTTGACCATACAGTTACTATGTATGGTCAACATACAAGGTGTATTTGCTTGTGATGTCTATTACATGCTTCATAATTTTATGATGTTTTGTGATGTCAAACACTTTGAACTGCCTTGTTGCCGAAAATGTGCTATATAGATGAACTTTGACCTTTGTAAGCTAAACTATCAGAATATTTCTGTGCAGTACTGAGATTTGAGAAAATATATTTTGATTGTAGACAAATCTAATCAGGCACCTATTCAAAGGGTCTCTGCGTGCTAATATTAATTTTCCAAAAATGTACTTAACATTAATAACATGAGGTTCAACAATATATCTGCATTTGCTGTATTTGCTACTCACTTATTTTCTTGGCTTTTTATCAGAGCTCATCAAGACATCAGCGTCGTTTGCCAGCACTTTCTTTTATTTATATTCGTTTGGCATTAATCATTTACTGTCAGTAGTAACATTTACTATGTTCAATTTAAGAGCTATAAACAAATGTCAGTAGAAATAACATCACTGGTCAAGCTGAAGACACTTTAACTAATCTACATTTCAAAAGTTAATAAAGCCTCCATGTTTAAATTACTAGTTAAGTATAACTTTGTTTTAAAATGCTGACATGTTATTAATGATACATAAAGAGCTCTGACCAAGTATTATCATTTATCTAATATTCTAATTTCATTTGTCTTTTCATTAACTGTAGACTATAATAATGAAAATGAGAAACAAATGCTTGAAATGCATAATTTTTTAATTTATCAATAGATTATTCATTTATTCACATTACATGCATTTGTGAAACTTGCACAATTTCTCCGTTTTTTTTTAAAAATAAACATAAAACACCATGCAGACATAACAGAGAAAGAGGAAAACAATAAATAAAATAATACAATTAAAATCATACATAGTAAGTGGGTGGCGTTGGGGAGCAAAAAGGTAATATTATTTTATCTTTCTAACTTGGTCACATGATGGATGCATAGGATTTTTTTAATGAATGTTGGTTCACTTTTTAAATTATTCAAATAAAACATATTCTAAGTTACTGTGATGCACGTGTAAAGCTATGAGCAGCAAGGAAGCATGTCAAAGGTCAGCGCAATAAAGAACAAATCATGTGGTTTTACTAAAAGACGTTGGTAAAGGTGAGTCAATTCTCCTATTCATTTTTCCCCCAACTCTTTACAGTAGAGTTTTTTTTCCCCTAAGCAGTCTAATTCATCTGTGCAAGCATAACCCCTCTGCTCATTTCTCTCCTTCCTGTCACCTCTCTCCCAGCAACAGAGAAAAGAGCGAGAGATGGTGAGGCAGCAAGAAAAAGGCCCCCACCGGAGACTCGACGATATGAGACGGGAGGAAGACAGGAGGCTGGCAGAGAGGGAGCAGGTAACCAACCACAGCAGAAGCAGAGCTGCGCCCGGCCAATCAGGAGAGGGGTGGGCGTGTCCACCGGCCGCGCTGCAGTTAGTTGCACTGGTGGTGAAATTCCGTGAGAGGGTTGCCATAGCAGCAGGGATCTAAATTAGTGTATTTACTCAGAGATGAGATTTCTGTGGGTGAGCTCTCTGCGTCTCTCCATTTCCAGTCTATCCTCGGCGGCATCAGAGTCTGGCATCAGAGCAAGATCATCCTTTAGTGTTGCAAACTTCACCAAATTCACACTGACCTAATAAATATCTGAAGGATTTAACGCCTTGTGTCTTATCACGTTCTCTGTGTAGTGCTCGTAATTTCATATTTGATATAATCTGCATCTTTTATCCACAAAGCCTCAGCAGCAGCAGCTTTCCTGCTAAAATAATCAGCAGAATCATTGACTTTTACCAAAACATCTCTTTCTTTTTGCTTGCTGGAATGATATTGCGTAACCTTCTATCTGTGTTTATCTTCCATTCCTCTCCCACATCATTTCCTTCTCTTGTGCCACCACCTTTCCTCTGTGCCCTCTTACTGCAGGAGTTTATCAGGCACAAGTTAGAAGAAGAGCAGCGGCAGCTAGAAATCCTTCAGCAGCAGTTGCTTCAGGAGCAGGCGCTGCTTATGGTAACTAGTCCTTACCAATGCTTAATCACTTCCTCGTTTGCTTGCAAACATTTTCTTCTATATTACTTCGAGTTAATAAAACTTCTGTGTTAGTGTGTTTTGCTTCCATTTACATCAAAACTGCTATTTATTTCAAAAAGACTTAAAATAACTTAAATTTTCTGAAGAGATTTGTCCATTTTCGGTTATTAAGTATCTTGTGCTACTGTCTCTGCATCTCTGTCTTCAGATTACTATTGTGGTGCGTAGGAGTTGCTGTCATTAAAAATGAATCTTTGTTTCAGTTTAGAAAGAACATTGGTCAAAAGCAACCGTATGTGGCTGATGCATATCAAGTTGTACCTGAAATTATTGAGTCCTCTGCTACAAAACAAGCAATAATCTAAAAATTGCATGTGTTTTTTCAGCAAACAGATCACAGAAGAACAACTTAGTCATTAAATTACCAGAATTTAATCTACATTCAACACTGTTTACCATCTCCAATCAGCCCTGCCGTCCCAAAATAATTCATTCTCTGGAACAAACATCTGCTGTGTTTAGGCACAGCCTGACGGTGGCTCTGTGATGCTGTGGGACAGCATTGCTACATCTGGCACAGGAAATAGTTTAGAAATGCAATCTACTCTGTAAAGGAGTCCAAAGTTTAGCTGTCATTAGACCTTCCAGTAAGAGAATGATGTCAAGATTATCTCAAAGTTCACTAATGTTTGTCCTCAAAAGAACAGCAGTTATTAAAATTGGCCTTTTGTGTTGAATTTTGAAAGAAAAAGAAAAACAAGATGGAGTACTGGACACTTTAGATCTGTGACTGAGATGTTAAGGCTGCCATGACACACACTTTAATAAATGCTTCTTAAATTAAAATCTTTTTCTGAAGTATCTGCCATACTCATGCTGAAATAATCAATTGAAAACAAGAAGCACACTTTACACAAATAAAGTGAATATATGAATATTAATGATTCACAAAACAAGCTTGTGCATATACCACCTTATGTAAGAATTTAAGGTAGTCTCGTCAGTTTCTTGATGAGACAAAAAAAGTTAGTGGAGAAATTCAATGTCTCAACTTTAAAGTGCTCATTTTCACCCAAAGCTCTGGAGCTTTTATATTTCTAATGTTGCTTTTAGCTATCAAAAGTGCTTCCAACTCATGATAAGTTAATGGACTCCCACAACCATTACCAGCAGATACTGTAATTAATATAGCAAAATGGAAGCCATCACATTCCTGATTTGCAAACGTTAGCCTTTGTTTCAGTTTGGTGAAAGCTCGAGGTTTGTTAGAAGTATGCCTGCTCTTCACTGCTGTGCCTCGGCTTCCTCAGGAGTATAAGCGAAAGCAGCTGGAGGAGCAGCGGCAGTCGGAGCGGCTGCAGAGGCAGCTGCAGCAGGAACATGCCTACCTGGTGTCGCTGCAGCAGCAGCAGGAAAAGAAGCCCCAGCTTTATCACTATAACAAAAACCTGGAGCCCAACAACAAACCCACCTGGGCCCGAGAGGTTGGACGTCTGTTTTTTTGAAAGTGTTAACATGCCGCTGGAAAAGACTCTGTTCTCCAAATCAAATCGCTTGTTTTCTTTACTCCAGGTGGAGGAGCGAAGTAAATTAAACAGACAAGGGTCACCGAAAATCTGCACCACCGTCTCTGACACTGCCATCCAGTCGCGCTCGGACTCCATCAGCCAGTCGGGAATGGTCCAGTCTGCACAAACGCCTCCAATGCAGAGGCCAGTTGAACCCCAAGGTGGTCAAGGAAAGGTGTGTGGCTTTAATATGTGGTTTAATAAAACCTTGCAGAAGCACTAATAGCACTAATATTTCTCAGTCTTGTCTGCCTTATGCTTGATATTTGGGCTGCTTTATTCATATTTTCTATCTTTACTCTCTTTTTCTCTTCACATCTTTCTGTTTCCCCATTATAACTTGATACTTTCTACCAACCCTGTCTACGCATTTCTCTTCACTATGACCTACATCTTGGGACTATCTTGGGTGCTGTTCCTTGCATTTGGCTGCTGCTCCCGCCTGGCGGTCTGCTGCTCCTGCCCTCTGCAGTTCCAGATGGCTCACTTGGTTCCACTGAAGCCGTACGCTGCCCCTGTCCCTCGCTCTCAGTCCCTCTGTGACCAGCCAACTAAGAACATGTCCGCCTTCCCCACCCAGGACCCCTCCCTCGCCCCCACGCCCCGCCCCATCCACTCCAGAGAGCTTGTACGTCAGAACTCGGATCCCACTTCTGAAACCCCGGGGCCGCAGTTGCATCAGATCAGGGAGGATCGCGGCCCCTGGATCCGGCTGCCAGATGTAGAGCTCCCACCCAAGGTAAAATCCAATACCTGAACTTCATCTAGCTTTGGAGAATCAAATAGAATATATTAAAAACTCCAAAGGTCTCTCTTTGAACTTTGTTTTTTGTTTGTTTTTTGGAAACTAAAAACACATCTTGCTGTTGCTGTCAGATTCCTCAGAGAACTGCGTCCATTGCCACGGCTCTCAACACCAACCTTACCTCCGGCATTAGGCATCCAGTAAGAGCCAGGTACTGATGACAATATATGTATTTTTATTTTTTTATTTTTTGCAAATTAGATCATTGTAATTTACGGTTATAGTTATTAACCTTATACTACCTTCATGGCAGCAATCCAGATCTCAGCCGCAATGATCGCTGGGAGAGAGGAGACAGTATGAGCATCATATCTGGTTTGCCCCAAACCGGCTCTCTAGAGAGGCACCGCATCCTCAGTGAGTCCCCAGTTCTGCAAATGTGATCGGCCATGTTTGCAATAAGTTTTATCACATAAAATCTTAATAAAATATGCTGAAGTTTTGCATGAGAAAATGTGAAACAGTTGAAGTTGCATGGATACAGGTTTGCGAGGGAGCCTCACGCCTCTATATTCCTCGTCAGGTACCTCCAAAATGGATTCACCAATTCTCTCCCATGAAAGTCGCCACAAGCCGGGGGAATCCCGTACATCCTCTCGTCCTGGACGACCTGCTGTACGTCTTCTTTTTGTTTTGTTTGCTCTTCAGCTGCACCACATTAACTATTTTTCAAATTACTTGCCTATGAAACTGTTTATTGGAGGCACAACTGTTGTTAAATTAGGGTTGTAACGGCACACGGTAACTAAATGGTTAGCTTCAAGCAAACATTCTGCATATGTGGAGGTATAAAGCAGCGCTGTCTTTGTTTGGTAGACATGTGTTAGGCACAATATTTCCTGTAGGAATACCCGTACCGTTACACTCCTAATGTTAATGCAACAAGCAGTCACAACACAAAGTTACAGACATTTTACTTGTATTGGAAATTCACAAGTTGCTTAAGTAAGTCTAAGGGAAATTACAGAAAGCTTATTCACAATTAAAAATGCCCTTTCAGGCTCAAACTGATTGCCGTTAATTTAACCCCAGTGCTAGACTTAAATGTTTGCTAATACTTTGATGCAACATTTAAGTCTAGATCAGTGGTTCTTAACCTGGGTTCGATCAAACCCTGGTGGTTCGATGAGTCGGCCTCAGGGGTTCGGCTGAGCCTCTGCCGCGGAGGTAAAGACACACTTGTGTCAAGTCATGTTGACTTGACACAAGTTTGCCATCACTTGTTGCAGAGGATCACATTTCATTGCTTAGCCAATCAGAGCCGCGGAGGAGCCCTGATTGAAGGAGCTTCACTCTCAGCATGGATTTGAACTTGTGTCTTTATTTCCTTCAGCAAAGCTCACAGTTTTTACCAAATTCTGTCGCTTTCAGTGTTCTTCTAAATCTGCTCCTTAGTTGCATCTTTTCGCGGTTGGTACTGCCTCTAATATATAAATAATATATTATTTATAATATAATTTACTAAACAGAATACCGCAGTCTTTATTATTAATTATTAATTTTTCAATCTCTTAAGAATGTAGAGCTAATTAAATGATCTAAACAAAACCTTAAAGTTGTTCCAGTTTCTCTCGATGGCCAACCTGCTGAAACTGTGGCAAATTTTAAATACCTTGGGTCGATCCTGGACAGTCAGCTCAACTTTGCTGAAAACACTGACTATGTTTTGAAGAACCGTTTTCAGAGACTCTACCTTTTAAGAAGACTTGGTGGTCTTGGGGATCTATGTCTGGAATTGGGGTGGGGGGCGGGGGGTCATATTTTATTTATCACCGCAGAAGGGTTCAGTGAAAGCGCATATGAAACTGGTGGGTTCGGTACCTCAAAAAAGAACCACTGATCTAGGAATACATGTACACTCATGTGTTTCGGCAAATGTTAAAATATTAAGCATCTCTTCCAACTTTTCTCCTGCATGGTTTTCTCAGGTTCATCTTATGCTGCATCTGACAAACTGCAGTTTGTGCTACATGAATATAAAGCTAAACACGTGTGCATTGAAATACAGTTTTTATTTCTGGAAATCCAGCTATACACTCTACATGCAGTGTGACATTCCTGTTGGGTGGAAGAACGTGCTTTGAAGGACAGCGTTACAGAAAGTATTTTGTGTAATACTGTCAGAATGAATCAATGCTTTAGCATTCCCAGACTGATGAAACCATCAGTGAGGCCATGAGAGAAAGAAGTGCTTACTTTTACACAGTAAGGCACCTTTGCTGTCACATTTCTCATCTTCCTAACTCTCTTGTTTGTTGACTTCGAATGTGCAGAGCTACAAGAGGGCTATAGGGGAGGTTAGTAGCTCTGTGTCTGTGTGTTGAGCAAGGCTTGGAAACTATGCATGCATTTGTTTTCCTCCACTTTTTAATGTTCATGCAGATTTGATTAAATGGCCGACGTTTTTCCTCATCAACTGTATTATTGCGATCCTAATGGCATGTTCTGTTACTGATTTATTTTCTCAACTTTGTTTTTGTCGTTGATGATCCTGTGATGTCAGTTTTCTTTTCACACATTGATCACTGTTGTGTGAGCATGTGTGTGTTGTTTGCTTGTTTGTTTCTTGCCAGAATCTTCAGTTTTAAGTGCCTTTTGTAAGTAAACTGTGACGTCTCCATGTGTGTGCAGGACCATGGGCTCTATGCTAAGGAGCGTGCTGAGGAGCCGCTGCGTCCCCCTGTCAAGGCCAATGATTACTCCTCATCTTCAGAGAGCAGCGAGAGTAGTGAAGAAAGCGAGAGCGGCGAGGGACCGGAGGAGGAGGAGAGCCCGACTGATAGGTAATGAAAGTGTTAACACAAACATCCCTGATTATTCACGACACAACAAACTGCTCGGGATGTTCCTAGCTCTTTCCAGGCATCATCTCTGGGTGTTGCTCAAAGTAAATTTTTTTAATGATCTGTTTTGAAGTCCTTTACTAAACTTGATACCAGATATACCAGTAGAGCTACTAGATGTGACTTTTAGTAGATCTAAACCTTTCTGTGAACACGGCTTCCAAAGCTGGCATTGCACATGTTTAATTGATCGAAAAATGTTGGTTTCCTTGAGAATCAAACTATTTTTCACCTTTTACAATGACTTTGCAAGTTACCAGATTCCAGTCTGTTTGTGTCATGTGTCTACTCTGCAAGCTGCATTTAAATTTCCACAGACGGTGGTTCTGTAGGAGAGTTATGCTGAAAATGAAATGGAAACAACCATTATTGTCCTGCAAAGGAACAGTTCAAGTGTAACGGCAGCATCAGGTGTAAAGGTTCACACGAAAAATCCTTAGTGTTAAAAAGCAAGATTAACAATAACATTTAATGATGTTTAATCATAGGAAAGCTGAAGTTAATACTATAAAAGAGTAACAAAACTGAAAATACTGTGCACTTAGAAATAAAAATATTTGACTTGCTGTCCAAAGGATGTGCAGCTGAGTCAGATCACTTTGTGCATAATGTGCAGTCAGTGTATTGAAAATAAAAAAGACATCCTATTTACAAAACAATAATGTCGATGCAGAAAGGCAGATGTACAATAACGGCGGAAATATTCTTTAAAAATTAGTAAAAACAGAGCAGGTAATTGTGCAAACGCCAGCATGTATGTGAATACTTACTTTGTAGAACTGCCTATTTTTTTTCCTTTTCTCTCTTTTTTTTTTTTTGCTTTTAAAGCAAGTGTTGAATTTACTTTTTCTGCACATTTTGGTCTGCACATAACGAGCTGAAAAATTCAGTCATGTCAAACCAGAGAAAAATATCCTAATGGCAGCTTAACACCTCAGTGAAATCCTCCAGATAAACAGTTTTTAGCAGAAGCAAGACGTGAGTTCAGTGAAGACTGGAGGAGTGCATTCAAAGCCGATGCATCATCAGAAACGAAAGGGACATGTTTTCATGTTTTGAATGACTACTTGCTAGCAGAGTTGATGCAGCACATTTTCACTCTCCTGCAGAAAGTCTGTGAAGAAAAATGAACAAAAGAAACTTGCACTTTAATCAGCAATTCAGTAATTCTTAAATTACTCTAAACAGGACGGAGGGTGGCGCATCCTGTTCAGGACATGTCTATTTTATGGTAATTATATTTACTTGGCTTCCGGCTTCATATCTTCCTGATCGTGTTTTTTCTTTTATCCAGGCACAGAGATGCAGACAGTGATTCAGTCAACACCATGGTGGTTCATGAAGATGAGGGCGAGGTGGGAGAGGGAGAGCAAGCTGGAGGATACGGGGATCAGACCATGCTGGTTCAGAGAGTGAGTCACCTCTACATGTAACAGCGCTTAAAATGCATCGTTTCTTTTTCGCCGACGATATTTAGAAATTGTAAGAAAAATTACTGGATTTGTTTTGCTGTCATTTCTTTCTAAGCAGGCATTTTAAACTTGTCAAACTCCCGCATATGGCCCTAAGTTCCCCTCTGGCCAAACACTGTTAGGTTGTCAGCTGAAGCATTGTTGCGATATCTGTGGAGACAACCATGATGGGAGACATCTTCCAGATGACTCCTAATGGGGTGAATGCTGTGAAGAGCATTTGTATTCATGTCTGTTTGAATATGCATTACCTGTGTTATTTGCCCCAGGTTGCATTGGTACTTAGTATAATTGGAAAGTACAGAGTGCTACTGTTTATCAGATGCAATGGGCTCACCCTACAGGTTTTATTAGGTCTGGGGATTTCTGTTGATTTGGTTTTCTGTTTTGCAGCATTATCTCTGGAATACTCAATGACGGCACATTTTCAGCTTACAAGCAGAGTTCACAATGTTTTCTTTTTTTAACATCCTGGTGTTTGAAAGATGCCTTGCACTCGATCAAGGCTCCTGAGCGTTTTAAGTTGGAAACAGGCCTGCAGCTTTTATTACCATAGTTAAGACTTGGTCTCATCTGACTGAAGCACGCAGTTCCAGTTAAATTCCCTGTAGCTTCTTCTCGACAACTGCTTGCCATGTAGATTGTGTGTAAGTGTTGTTATGGAGACTTTTGAACCATAGGAAGTCAGTCTTTGCTTCCCAGGTTATTCTATTCCACCCTTGCATCTCGCTCACTGTTCGTAATGGCAAGATGCACGAGTTCTCGTCCAGCCTAGTGCACCGTATGCACCGTATTTTTATGGACCGTATTTCATGTCAAATTTATAACTACAGGAAATAGAAAATCATCGATTACTAGTTTATATTTACTAAAATTTAACCCACTTTTAAAAAATCTACCTTCAAAACCAAAGAGTATTTGCTTTGTTTGGTTTCCTCTGTAAAAATAGAAATTTTCTCGTTCAGACATTTATTGTGAAAATTTAAAAAACTTTGCTCATAGGTTTGGTTCATGTAATTTTGGGGAACATTGCTTACAGTTTGTTTCCAACATTAAATTTAACTTTTATCTGGCAAGAATAAAGATTTGGTGTATTTTTACATTTTTCTTTTACTTTCTTAAAACAATTTACATTTTGTGCTCAGTTTTTTCTAATTGAAAAGACTTAACTTCTAAAAGTCAAAAACCTTTTCAAATCAGAGATGATAATTTTAGGGAATACTTTATAGGTTTGTCAAATGACAAAGGCACACATGTTTCTGATTCTTCCTTTTGGTGCGATATATGTCCTTTAGGTCTCTAGGTAGTTAGTTTATTTCCAGCTGAACATGTTATACTTAGCTGCAGCACGTTAGCCCAGATTCCAATCTGTGGCGTCATCATTACATAATGAACTGTGTGTTTGTTTTACCTGGAAGACCCCAGAGAAGAGGAGCCATAATGGATACACTAACTTGCCAGATGTGGTGCAGCCGTCCCACTCTCCCACCGATTCAGCCTCTCACTCCTCTCCAGGGAAGGACTCTGTTTATGATGCAAGTTTCACTGATTCTAAGTATATCAGTCCTCAATCCGTGGGTTATTTTTATGTGGGCTATGTATGCCATCATGTCAGGCATGAAAGTTTCATCAAACGTCATTAGCTCAATACATGACTATCGGTTTAATAAAGTGATATAAGCAGTAAAATTACATTTATTCTCTGTGTATAAAATATTCAAAATTAAATTTCTGTTGCCTTGAAGTGGAACTAACAACAACATGTTCAATCCAGTATCAATCCAGGGGTTTGGTGAAGGCATCTGGCAAGTCTTCCTTCACCACCTTCGTGGATCTTGGCATGTATCAGTCACCAGGTGGTACAGGGGACAACATGTCAATCAGCGGTGAGTCACAAGCTTCTCAAATGTCCCACAGCATCTGCTCAGTGTAAATATTGACCCATTAATATTGCAGCCACCCTGGTTTGTTTGTTTTTTGTCAAACCTGACTTTTTCAAAACATTCATAAATTGTAAAATTAGCTTTAGCATATGTCCAGACTGTATACATTTGATGGATGGGTCATATTTCCAGCAGCATTCAACCCTAATCTGTTGTGCAGCAAAAATATTCTAATGAGGGGAATCGCATATCCAGTTCTGTTGTTTTGGTTTTATGCAAATGTCATTTGAAAAAAACGTATATATTGGAAATGATCATTGGTGAAAACAATCCATTCCTGTGTTTTTGTGCGATAGGCTCCAGATTTGAGCAGCTGAAGATGGAAGTGAGGAAGGGATCCATGGTGAATGTCAACCCTACCAACACGCGTCCTCCTAACGACACACCTGAGATTCGCAAGTACAAGAAGAGGTTCAACTCTGAGATCCTATGTGCTGCACTCTGGGGTGAGGATAAAAATCACACTGTTCTGTTACAAAAAAGGAGAAAATAACAGATTAAAGAAAATGGAAAAAAGGAAAATGCCAGTAAAGTAAATATAAAAACATAAATTCTACTGTGTTATTTTTTAGTTGTGGCTACAAGAACGATAGTATAAGAATGTTTTTCGCACCCAGTCTCAGTTATTTATGAGTCCATGTGTTTGTCTGTAGGTGTGAACCTGTTGGTTGGCACAGAGAACGGCTTAAAGCTGCTGGACCGCAGTGGCCAAGGAAAAGTTTATCCACTCATCAACTCCCGCAGGTTCCAACAAATGGATGTTCTGGAGGGCCTCAACCTGCTCATCACAATATCAGGTACAGTAACTTCAGCTGGCATTTCTTTTTGGGTTTTAATAACTTATCATTTTCAATAAGAACAGAAAAATGCTAATAAAATGTGCATAAAGTAGGTTTTATGTGCTATTTCATGTGGCTCTTCACAAGAAAAAACTATTTCTTCAAATATCACTTGACAATTATGTTATTAGAAGATTAATATTTGAACACCAACTATAAAGTCTTAAAAATGCAAACGGTTAAAAAAAAGAAAACTTAAATAAATAAGCAATGCTAAGCCTGGTGGCCCGCCAGGCTTATAATACACTGATCAAAACCCTCATGTAATTTTGTTGAGCTAATCACAACATTTAGCATCTCTTTGACCAAGTTCTCCTTATTGTTTAAGGCAAGAAGAACAAGGTGCGTGTTTATTACCTGGCATGGCTGAGGAATAAGATCCTTCACAATGACCCAGAGGTGGAAAAGAAGCAAGGCTGGACCACTGTGGGAGAAATGGAGGGCTGTGTGCACTACAAAGTGGGTAAGTTTCATCCATGTCAGCCGTCTTTTCTCCTTCTGAGAAATGATGGTGAATATAGGTGTAACCAGGTGGTTAACCTGGTGAAATGAGGGCTAAATAACTTAAGTAAAAGAGTGAATTATTAATTACTGACAAAGGACCTTACTGTTGTTCTGTCCAGTGAAATACGAGAGGATAAAGTTCCTGGTGATTGCTTTGAAGAATGCGGTGGAGGTTTATGCGTGGGCGCCCAAACCTTATCACAAATTCATGGCCTTCAAGGTATGATTGAAGGCCTAGCTCATGTAATATGAGCTAGGTCTCATGTTACATCCTGAGACCTAGCTAATTATTTTCCTAAAAAAATAAAATTTTTGCCCTTTTAAACCAGTCTTTTGCAGACTTGCCACACAGGCCTGTGCTGGTTGACCTGACTGTAGAAGAGGGCCAGAGGTTGAAGGTCATCTACGGTTCCTGCGCTGGGTTCCACGCTATTGATGTAGACTCTGGAAATAACTATGACATTTACATCCCTGTTCATGTGAGTTGCAAAGCTGTCGGCCTGCAGTATTTTGGTAGAAGTGAAATCTCTGGGGAAGCTCTGACCTTCCTCCTTCATTGCAAGCAGATCCAAAGCCAAGTGACTCCACACGCAATTGTGTTCCTGCCCAATTCTGACGGCATGGAGATGCTGCTTTGCTATGAGGACGAAGGCGTTTACGTCAACACCTACGGACGGATCATTAAAGACGTCGTCCTGCAGTGGGGCGAGATGCCCACATCAGTCGGTACGAACTTTAAAAGTGTGTGGTTATGTAATGTGGAGTTGCATTGGTCGTTGCTAATGTTTCTGTGGTTTGCAGCTCATATCTGCTCCAACCAGATCATGGGATGGGGGGAAAAGGCCATCGAGATCCGCTCTGTGGAGACCGGTCACTTGGACGGGGTCTTCATGCACAAGAGAGCTCAGAGACTGAAGTTCCTTTGTGAAAGAAATGATAAGGTAAGAGAGAAAAGCTTCATGAAAAGAAATGAATCAAATAAACACCAAGAACTCAATTTAAAATAATCTTTTCTGAACTTGGAATAAAAAAATTCTTTAAAATAGTTACGTTTCATATATAGGTGCTATTAGATTTATATCTGTAGACAACATTTTTCATAGTTTGACTTTGATTTAGGTGTAATTTTTTCTTAGGTTAAAACTTATTCATTTGTTAAAGTTATCTGTGTGATCGTATGTTTTGAATCTTTATTGAAAGCAGAACGTTCACATCTAGTCTCCAGCCTTTTTTCCTCTAACAACATTTCTTCCTGTAGTCTGTCCAGTTTCCCTGCTCCCACAGCATAATGCTGCCCCCACCATGTTTGACTGGCAGGACGGTTTGTCCAGTGAAAAATGTGGTTTTATTTTTCCACACTTACTGTTTTTGCTTGCTGGCCAAAATATATATAATTTGAAGAGAGCATCTTCTGTCACACTCTTGCTGTGTTCCCTCTATGGCTTGTGGAAAATTGCAAAACTGACTTCGTATGGCTTTGTTTTAATCATGACTTAGTTTTTCCCATTCCTCCAAAAAGCCTGGTCTTCTAGGAGTCCAAGACTAATAGCTGCTCTTTTTTCAATGCCCTCTTGCTAGGATTATCAGTTTAGGTTTACAGCCATGTCTGACTGTGTTTGCAGTTGTCATACTTTTTGTTTTCAAATAATTTCAGATTTTCAAAACTTGAAATATCCTAAATACTAAAACACCATTTTAATTTTTAGTTGTAGTGGCAGTGCGGTGAACTTCAAGTTGTAAAAATTATAAAATAAAAACTTTCCATAAAAGACATGTTTCTACCTCAGTAAGAAAAGATAGGAGCTCTTTTTCCCAGAATAATGCTGTACAGGCTAATAATGCTGTTATAGATGTAAGTGCTAATCGTTGCCCTTTGTGTCTGTGCTGCTCCCCAGGTGTTTTTTGCTTCCGTGCGTTCAGGCGGCAGCAGCCAGGTGTACTTCATGACCCTGAACAGAAACTGCATCATGAACTGGTGAAGCGGCAGCTGCTTTGGTCAGTGCGTAGAACCCAGCAGAGCCGACATTCTTACTAACGCATGCACACAATTTGCAAACACTACTCTCTTTTACCCTGAAGCTCCTACATACTTGCGTGCTCCAAACGCAACGACATCCAGAACTCGCACAGAAAAAGCAGGAAAAAAAACATACCACAGACACAAACTCTACATTCATTCCAGCCTAAACTGCTTAAGGTACAGATAATACAGAGACCCCCTGCTGGCCATCTGCTGGGAATCATCATGAAAAACAGCAGATGAGATTCAAATGTCGATATCCGTAATTAATTTAGACTCTGTGTATATAACCTAGCTTGATTCTGTTCTCTTTGTGAAGCTGTCTTCTTTAGTTTGATCCACCTGGTTTCTACTTGTGGCGTACGTTAACATTCCTATATTTGAGGAAGGCATTATTTTTCAAGTACTGTGTTCATAATCAACAATATATCGCCTGAGACTTGGATGAGAATCCATTTCAAACCTGATGTGCTGAAGAGTCCGTGTGCTGCAGTGCACAGACCTTATTTGATCAGACGTTCGCCGTTTTGACATGAAGTTGTTCCGTATCAAGATTAACCACAAACATTTGATGTATTATAAAAACATGAGCAAAACCTAGATGAAGCGGCTTGTTTAAATACTTCAGTTATTTGTAAACCCTGTTCTTGTTTTTCTGTCACAGCAATCAGGCCTTGAATCTTTTACATGTAAATTCAATTTTAGTTCAATGTTAATAAATGTTAAATCTAGTTCACTCTTTTTTTATAAGGTAAATAGAATCAGAACAGAACAACTTCCTGCTTTGGTTTCTTCTTTGGTTTGTGTAAAAACCAACTTCATTCAACTTGTATCCATCTTTCATTGGTTTACAAAGTACACAAATTTACTATTTATATGTAGTGGTTCTGTATTAGTACTAGGCTACTGATTTTATTAATTTTTACTGTACTTCTAATGCCATATTATTGCAATATATTCTACTGTTGTGGAGTCTTTTTAAGAGGGGGGTTTGTGTGTGAGGCAGCATGATGAGAGCTTCAGGAGGAGGATGGGTGGGAAGGGGACAATCGGTGATCAACCCTGCTGTATCATATTTTAGTCCTTAAATAGTTTTTTTTGTGTGTGTGGCTGTGTGTGTGAGGAGTGTGTGCAGCAGAACAACTCTTTGTGGTCATCGGCCAGCAGAACAATTTATCTTCAGGGAGACGCTGCAGTTCGGCAGAGTACTCCAGCTTTTTGGGCACTTTGGAGAGCATGAGTGGAGCTCATGAAACGTAATATATTTTATAGATTTACATTCTGCCAAAGTTCACAGTGCATGTTGGGATAACTGGGAGAGTCGAGGCCAAAGAAAGCAGAAACTAAATGGAAGCTGTGAATCAAGGCGAAAAAAACTCACAGATCACTAACCAAGGCTTTCCTCCTGTAACATAACATATAATTATACATATATATACGGTGTTGATCGAAGGTTTAGATGCACAGATGACCTCAACTGACCTTTTCTTTCAGTGTATAATCAAGGTTTGAGTCAGATGGTTTCAAACTGGAGAAAGATCCCGAATGCACATTAAAATCAACCAGTTTAGATTAATTCTACTGTTTCTAATGAGAAGAGTGTGTAAAAAAAAATAAATTATTCAACCAGGTTTCTGTCTGATCAGAAACTAAACTAATTGAGGAAATAATGAAGGAGCCTTTGATTAGTGATCAGTGGGAAACTCTGCTAAAGCTTGGCCTTCTGGATAAGACATACCGTCAGAAAGCTATAAAGATTGACTTGTTTCAGTCAAAGTTGAGATTATTGTTCTATAGATATAGAGGATTTATTGTACAGGGAGAAATTTTAAATGGACATGGAGAACACTTTTCCTCCAGTTTGCAAATCCTTACAGATGTATATCTAACACATACTTCAGTGTGCATTGAGACAGTTTGTATAGTACTGTATGGAAACGTTTTTTCTTTCCCCTTGTTGAATATCTTTTATGTGCCATGGCCTACACTGCAGATTTACAATACACACAGAGCTGCGGCACTAGTTTTTCTTTTTTTTTAATTTTCAATCAGTCTGCCATCATGTTTACAGATTAAGCAGTGCCTTGGAGTAGAGAAAGTTAGAAGCCTGAGGAATCTTTTTTTTAGCCCCGCCTCTTACTTGAAAATCTAAAAAGACGTTTATGACTAACACTCGGTGCCGGTTAAGTGCGCTTAAATTAACTAAAATAAAATCTAGAATATCCCCTCAGTGAATGTGAGATGCACCAAAATCAACTCCAAAGGATTCATAGCGCGTCCAATCAGAAAGCAGTAATAACAAATGTGTTATTACGCATTTATTGAGCTCAATATAATGTGTGGTGGATCAGCTTATAGAGGGAACCAGCACAGAGAAAAGCCATGTGTATGAAACCAGTTTGGAGAAAACCCTCAAATGAATATGTGTGTTATGTGTGTGTGAGAAACGTGTCCTCAAGCGATGATGATGATGATTTAGGTTCATGCTGCACAGATCAATTAATTGCTTATCCTTCAGTGATGTTGATTGTGTAACCTTGTAGTCGGGGGAGTAGCTTGTTATATTCTCAGAAGCCTATTTTATAAAGTTTGTAAATTAGTATTATTCAGAAATAAAGGTGAATGTACATCTATAAAACAGGTTTGTATTTGTATAGAGGTGTAACACACTATTATTCTAAGCACAATGTATTTTAGGATGGATCAACTTGGCATAATGGAGATGGAGTTCTCTGTCGTCGGGTTTGTCGACATGAAATCGGATAAAATAGTTGCTTAAAAATGAAACGGTTGTCGGCTCGTTGCATCGTCCGGACAAACCATCGGCTTTCACAGCGACGTCCACGTTGGTTGATGAGCCGCGTGGGTCTGACGGGCCGGTGATGTTCTCAGGTGATCGTCATGAAGGATGTGCAGTGGTGATTTTAGCCTCTTATCAAGGGAACAGCAAACAATGTGTCAGAATACCAGAGGTTTATGTTTGTTTTCATCACAATCAGCTTGTGAAACTAGAGAAATAAAGGATGTCGACAGACTGGAGTCTGAAAACATGGCAGGCACATCTTGAAAGTAAATCGGGTCAAAAGCGAAGCCAGTTTGGCAGCGTTGTTCTTAACTTTAACTTTAAGAAGTAAGTTTTCATTGGAAGGACAACAATTATTCCAAAATTAGAGACTGCGCATTAAGTTGGGATGTGTAAAATTTGTGGGAGATGTCTATTGATTAAAATCAAACTTCTGAATTTAATTGACTGTGTGTAATTTTTGAAAACACTCAATATTTGTTACTGAGGCTTATAAGAGTAAGCTTCACTGACATTAAACTCATCAAAACTGCACATTAAATTTAAAACATACTACATTACAGCCAGAGTTGCACCAGTCAGTTTTCTCCTGGCTAGTAAGGATTTGGATTTTTTCTGTGCCTCTGTTGATCAATTTTCCATATACATTACTTTATTTAAAGAAATACAAAATGCAGTTAGTTTTTTTTTTTGATAGAAGTTGTGGTTCTGAATCACAAAATGAAGGAATTGACAGCATTTGTTATTATACATTGTGTTTCTTTTATCAAAGTACATGCTAGTTATTTAATTTTAGCTCTCATGCGTTTCAGAAAAACTTAAATATCTTTTAGTATTTGTTGTTCTGATCACCCAGCAGAGACTATCAAGGAAAGCTAACTAGTTCCAGCCTTTGGCATGTTGATTCGTTAATTACAATAAAGCATCCTTTTAAAAACACTAATCCCTAAACTGTTTTAAAATAAATTTTAAAAAAGCACCTTAACATGTGGAAGTTCTGTTCAAGTTTACACTAAGCACCAATTGAAACCTAAACGGATGCACTTTGAAGAAGGTCGACGTCGGTGTTACCTTGGGTTTCATCAGAACGATCAGCTGAGGGCGTCGTCTGAAACTGACTACGCTTCTGTTTAATAAGCAATATCTGAACCAATCAAAACCCTGGACGTCCGTCTCAGTGCGGCTCACAGGTGGCGATTCTTCAGTGGCCTTTGGCAGAATAAATGTAGGCTGGTTTGTTTGTTACGAAGCCGTTCTCTTCTTACGTCTATAAGTGCTCGAAACGACAGCTCCTCTCTGTCGGTCTTAACACAATCACCTTCTGGGAAGCTAAAGACGATGAAATGTCAGAAACTGCCTTAACGGCCAGGTAGGAAACGATCAATAGAAAACCTAGTAATAATCTGAAGTGGCACTTCTGTTATTTTTGGTGTGGCGTGTGTGAATGGTATTGGCAAATCATAATTGCCAGGATGTTTAGACGAAGCTATAATATCCACTTTTCTTTTCCGATAACTTGATTTTTAACATTTTTGCAACGTTTTAATGTGCCCACATCTGTTACTTGTGAGAGGTTAACTTCAGATTGTATTTCATAAACCTATAAACTTTAAACTTTCAAAAGATTGTTCTGAATGAATTTATGTCTTAATACAGGTTGTTTGAAAAATAAAATCTTGATCTCACTTTGGTTTGTTGGTGCTGTTTTTTTCTGTTGATGGTTACACCTGCAATGAAAGGAAGACAGGATGAAGACAAAAGACTACTGGGTTTTTTTTTGTTTCATTCTTGTCATGTTTTCTTCAAGGAAGCAGTCACAGAAGTCATGGATTACTAACTAGAAGTTGCTACAAACTTAGATTTGAAGCAAAAGTGATGAATGAAATGCTTCAGATACGTTAATTTTAAAAAGATTGTAGAGGGGACAACATCCTCCATGATTTTATTTCTGGTCAGTGAAAAATCTGGAAAAGATGGATTTTGGGAAGAGTTTTATTATTTCCTGACTATCCCTTTGTCTAAATGTTGCCCCCTATTTGTTCCATATATCAACTTGTCTCCTTCTTTTATGCCCTTTTTATTCCAGCTTTATTTTCTTTTGTCTTTGCTTCCTCTCTTCCATGTTTTCCTTCTTTCTGCGTTCCTTCCATCTTTGTGCCATTTCCTCTTTTTTTTTTTTTTTACATTTCTTAACTTCTTTATGGTTCCATCTTTGGTTCTTCCTCCTTGTTTTTCCTCCTGTCTTTTCTTCCACTCCTAATGGAACGTGTTTGTTGTTTATTTCTCCAATTTCTACATTTAAAGCTGACCACAAAGATTAACCTCAACCACACACAGGTTGATCACAGCTCCAAAAACATTTCCTCCAAATGAACATCCTCTAGTCTACATAGGGAATGACTGTATAACTGCCTGAAATAAATTCATAGGGAACTTTGTTCTATTTTAAAAATGAAGATGAATATTTAAGATTTAACATATTCATTCATACTTTTTTTACATGGACTGAGTAGGAACCGGTACAAAGAGTCCCAATTTTAAATCTGTTCCAAACTGGACTGCAGCACCCCCTTGTGGCTGAAAACGATAACAGTCCAGGAAAAAAAATGGAGGGGTTTATTTGATCCAAAAACAAATACTCAGCATTCAACACAGTAATTGTGGTATCTCATCTGCATCTTTTGGAAAGAAACCACAAAAGGCATCAGGAGAGGCTATTATTTATTAGTATTATGTACAATTATTCCATGGTAATTTCCAAATAATCAAAGTCAAAGTTTGAAAACTGGCTTCTGACACTGGATGCGTTTCTGTATGTTGTAATTTGTCCCTCTTTCCTCCAAGATCATTTGGAATTACCTGATAATTATCTAATTTTCAGTGTATCTGAGGCACACAGGGAAACCATGAATGAAACACAAGTAAAAAAACAAAAAAAAAAAAGCAAGAAAGGGGAGCAAAAGTGAACTTAAAAACTAGCGTGAGACGTACATAGCTATAAAATGTGACCACGTGACCTGAACAGCATGTCTGTGAAGCATTTCTCCACTTATGGGACTCTTCCTTCACGCCGGCGTCGCTGAAGTCGTGTGACGCCGACACGGAAACGGAATGGAAAGGAACATGAAGCGCGTGTTGAGTTTCATTGTAAACAAAGGCAGAATCATCCGGCGGGGCTCGTCTCCCGCGCTTCTTCTGGAGGAGCAGTGTCTCTCAGGAGAGCTGTGTGTGAATTAGGAGTGTTAGATGAGTTTAAAAGGCTTCAGGTAACAGTGAATCTTGAGTTGTTTTTTTTATGCAAGCAGCTGAGGTTTCAGCTGTATTTGGTCATATTTGATATAAACGGGTTTTGTGTGCTGCTGTGATGTAGGCATGTGTTCAGATTTCATTTCTTGTAGTCAAAGCCTTGTGGAATCAGGGTGTGTGTGGGTAAACTCGCACCTACGTTGTTCATAATATGTACAGTAAAATGTTGCAGTTTGGCTGTAAAATCTTAAATACAGGCTCGGTGGGAGGAGGGGGGGCTGTGTGTGTGTGTGTGTGTGTGTGTGTGTGTGTGTGTGTGTGTGTGTGTGTGTGTGTGTGTGTGTGTGTGTGTGTGCGCAGGGATGCTGGGCGTGCGCGGGGTTCCTGCTGATGTTCGTGGCTCAGTTCCATATCTTAAGGAAGCTGTCCCAGGATCCGGTGCAGGCCGCCATGCCGTCGTCCGTCACACCCAGACAGCTCACACGATTGTCATGGCCAGCCAGGACTCCTGTAGGGTGGACACACACACACACACACACACACACACACACATTAACCCTTTCATGCATAGTGGTCACTACAGTGGACAGCTATCTAAAAGCCATTTTCTTGTGCTTCTAGTGGATTTTTATGTTATAAATGCACACAGACCACTGAAGTGGACACTAATGCATCATAAAATACGTTATCAACTACTGGCTATCAGCTGCAAATGCAAGAAATGTTTTTGTTAAATTCAATATGGCCGACAGACAAAAAGGCATGCCGACCGACCCGGTCTCTCCTTCCGCTATAGACGACTCTTGCAGGTAAAAAAATATATATATATTGTGACACCAGATAACCTCTAAAGAACAAAACTAATGATGCATTTTTAAAATAACAGCTTTGAATTTGGAGAAAATTACAATTGATCACCTGAAAAAAAAACTACTTTTTTAATGATGTAAGAAAATAAAAATAAAAAATTTGAAAAACAAATTTTGACACAAAGGATCATAATTCATGCATGAAAGGGTAAAAAAAAATGCTTAAGTTTTTTTTATTTTTATTTTTTTTGAGTTGTGAATGAACTACAGAAGTAATAACAGGCAATACTTGCCGATAACGTAACCATTTCAGCAAGTTTAAGTGCAAACCCCCCCAAAAATGTAATTAACTTTTTGACAGTAGTGTCAGATTTTATCAACATACAATGAAACAAATCATTTGTAAATCTGTCTTCCTGACCTCCACCAGCTACTAGCTGCACATCAGTGATTTCATCCATAAATGAAATTAAGCAATTACATAACTTGGCAAGTAAAACTATAAATAAAATTTTTATCACATGACTAATTAATTGGCTCTTAGAAATATAATTACACTTTTATATAATATGTCATTTAAGAATAACACCTGTTTGCACAAGTGTGGTCCAGTTTAAGAAATCTTATACTTTCAAAGCTTTTAATATTGCACAAAAAGCTGTTCACTTGTTACGTTACTTGCATATCATTACATTATGTTAAAAATGACTTTTATGTTGTTATATGTGTGATTTTAAACATTGTTTCCAGCTGTTTCCACACAAATATTCCTGAAACTTTACAATGATGAGAAATGGAAACTATGACGCAGTTTAAGGTTTTGCAGGTACACGTCACTAAGGCTGCCTCGTTTAATCCTCGTTGTCTAAATCTGTATTACAGCCATGACACAAATAAAACTTTTACTGCAGCAGCAAAATGTCTGGTTGAAAAAATTTGACAAAAATCAAATGTTTAGAGTGTTTGTACTTATTTTTAAGGAAGGATTGTTTTTTAAAATCACAACAACTCAGAACTCTGTGCGTCATACAATCCGTCGCCATCTTGCAGAAATGAGACCTTTGCAGGTGTCCAATTTCGTCATACTGAATGCATCATGCACTTTTTTTGATTTGTGGCCCACCTGCTCTGTCTCCCTTCATGGCGTCCCAAATGTTGCAGTTGAAGTCGTCGTAGCCGGCCAGCAGCAGACGGCCGGAGCGAGAGAAAGCCACGGAGGTGATTCCACAGATGATGTTGTCGTGGCAGTAGATGCTGAGCTCCTGATCGGCACGCAGGTCAAACAGCCTGCAGGTGGCGTCGTCGGAGCCCGTGGCGAAGGCGCTTCCGTTGGGGAAGAACTGGGAAGAGAAGCGATGGATAAGAAGTGAGCTCTTGCAAAAGCAGCAATAAATAAGCTCCCATATGTACTAGGTGCTTTTATAGGAATCCGTTATGTTTGTGTCTCATCTGATCTGGTCGTTTTTAAACAAAATGTCTCCTGAAAGCACGGACCCTCGAATACACCGCTTTCATTTTTCTTCCACTTCCGATTATTTTCTCCTTCGTGTTGGTCTAATACACCGAATCCTAATAAAAGAAAGATTGCAGATGTGCCGTGACAAAATACGAAGAGCTTTCAAGACTCATTTATCGCGAGTATCTTCTCTGTGATCTGATCTCGCTGCGGTTCCCGAACTGTGTCAAACCGTAGATCCGCACAGGCAGAGAAGGAACAAGCGAACCGGAAGCCGTCTTGTGCTACGTTTGGCTGGCGCACTCACACAGCTGGCGTTGATGTCCGACTCGTGGCCCGTAAAGGTCTGCCGGCACATGCTGTCCCTGATGTCCCACAGTTTGGCCGAAGCGTCGCAGGCTCCTGAGACGAAGGTGCGGAGGTCGGGCGACAGGGACAGACTCATGACGTCGCCGGTGTGGCCCGAGAATACGGTGGTCTGCTGACTCGTCTCGATGTCCCACAGCGCGCTGGGGGCAAAGGGCAAAAAGAGTCTGTCAACAGCGGGCCGCTCCGGAGGACATGTTTGCACTGCGGGTTCATGGTTTTGACTCGTCAGACTCACCAGGTGGTGTCTCCTGAACTCGTGATGATTTGATTGTCATCAATAAAACGGCAGCACGAAAGGTAACCTGGGGCAACGGAGAGAAGAGGGCGTCATCTTTATGGCTCTTTCGTTTGAGTCACTAATGCCCTCCTGGAGTAACTGTGGTAGGCCTGCCACTTCCTTTTGATGGTGCAATGTTCCAGATGAAACCCAAAATATTTCACCGCACCGGCAAATTTCAAATTTAATCAAGAACTTTGTTTCTGATTAGAAGTGAGACAAAGAATATCTCAAAAGAAAATCTCTTCCTCCCTCCCCAGATTCCCTGTCGGAGTGAAATCGAGATCTTGACCAGATTCTTCCAGGCAGAAGAATCGTGTTGGTAAAATCCGACTTTAAACGTTAATCCGGCAGGGTAGCGAATCGTTTTGGGCTTCCTGTAGAGGTCAATTTCACCTGTGTGTCCAGGTAGCTCTCTGCTGACCCTCACGTTGCCTTCGCGTGTTTTTAAGCAGTAGATGGAGCAGATGTTGTCCAGGCCTCCGCAGGCCACGTAGTTCCCAGAGGGGGCGTACGCACAGGTCATTACCCAGGAGGAGCGCAGGGGGATGGCGTGTATCTGAGAAGGAAGACGCATCGTGTGACGAAATGCAAACTCTCAACATCATCGCAGAAAAGGAGTCTCTATGAAGGAGTCATGATGTGTGTAGTCAGATTTATAAACAGCCTTACAAAATATTTATACCCTTTTAACCTTTTTTTTTTTATCCTCAAGGCAGCAAAAAAAACTGAGACATAAATTGATATGTATGTAATAGACTAGCACAAAGCAGTAATTGTGTTTTTCAAAAATGTCTTGCAGATAAAAATCTTGGAAGTGTGGTTTATTCAGCCCCTTTTAATCTGATACCACTCACTGAAGTCCAGTGAGTCACCTATTAGTAAATGAAGTTTTCAACAATCTAGTTTTGTTTAAACTTAACAAATGAAACAAGGTGCTCTGGTTGGATGAGACCAAAATTAAACTTTATGTCTTGCATTCAAATCACTGTAGGAAAACTGACACTTTGACACAGTTTTTTCTGTTTGTTTGTTTATAAAAAAGCTTCTGAAATCATGTAACTAAGTACATAATTATATTTTTAGAAAATCTGAAAAAGTGTAAGGGGTATGAAAACTTTTGCAAACTGTGTAGGCTTAAAAAAAAAACTTTTCCTCATTTTGTACAATAGTCTCTTTTCCTTTTTTTTAAATATTCACCCTACCAAGTTTCCCCTCTCAAAAAGGAGGTCAAAGGTCAATGAAATAGTGGAAAAAGTACAAGAAACAAGTTTTACTTTGTGCGTCGCAAAGCCAATATTTCTTTATGCAACTATGTCGGACACCATAGAGGAGAGAAAAGCATAAAACTCAGAAGGTAACAAGACATTTAAGTTTCCACTTATATAAAACAATCTGCAAATCTTTTCCAAGGCACAAACATCGTCCGATGCTGCGGTTAGAGGGGAAAATACATGAAACAGCAGGAAATCTCCACTGAAGCAACTGTAAATGTTACATTAGATCATTTGCAATTGTTGTCTGGAAGCTGGGCTGAGTCACTCAACAAAACTTCTCGTCCAGACGAGTTGTGACCTCATGAGAGCAGAATTTTTACTGACTTTACCTTGTTAGTAGTGTAGCTGTCCCACACAATCAGCTTCCCGTCCTGAGAGGCACTAACCAGAAGCCTGCAGAAGCAACAGAAAGCAAAGGTTTGGAAACACAAATCTAGATAAATCCCAGTCTGCATGTTGGATCACAGCTACCCCAGTATTTACTCATGACTACATCAGACCTGCTATTGTTAAAACCTCCGTGTTTTGATCACCCGTCTTCCTCTCTTACACAATGCACATATTTGGGTTTTGCCAGTTTTTCATCAAAGTTAAATACTTCAGATTATCAAACCAATTTTTTACAAAGGATCTGAATAATTACAAAAAGCAGTTTTTTTTTTATTTTTAAAATGTTTTTGCTCTATCCCAAAACGCAACTGCCTCTGTTGTTAAATCATAAATCAACTGTGATAACTATCGTAATTTAGCCGTGTCTGATTACTGCGAGATCCGGACAATCCAAATAAGCTCAATCCAAAGCAAGTCTTGCGGCATAACCCACAATTTAAGGTGTTTAGGTGCAAATTTACATCTGAATGACTCAAAAAAAAGACCCAAAAATGAAAGTTTTCATATTTCCCAGGTCCAGACTATAGACATTCAGAGACGTGCTGTTCTAAAACATCTAGTGTGGCTGAACTGAAACGATTTTGCAACAAAAAGAACAACGTGCAGAACATGGAGGGTGTCTGTATTGGAGTCCCACTTTGAGTCTGTCGCCCAGTGCATGGCGTAGATCTTGGCCAGGTGTCCGCGAAGGGTGCGTCTTGTCCGCATCTGAATCCGGCCAACAGGATCTAAACTAGCAGCCATCTAAAAGAGAAACAAGATTTCCGTGAGCTTTATTTTGTTCGGTTTAATTATGATGTTTGCTCATAAACTCATTATAATATCACATGTTAACAGTTTGTTTGGCAGCGTCCGCGGGATCAGTAGGTAGTTTTCTTGCAGTCTGAAAATTGTAGGCTCGATTCCAGGTTCCTCTTGCCACTCGTTGAAGGAACATTGAGAAAATCGCCGTATGAATTCAGTCCAGTTGCCATTTAGTGGGCCGGGTTTTCAGTGCCGTTTACCTGGGTGAGTGTTGAATCGCCACAAGCTTTCCTGGCATCCTAATGAGCACAGCATCACAGGAGAGGACAAGACAGAACATTGCATTTTAAGAAAGACCGATTTTATTTAATTTTTTTTAAAGTTGAACTTCTTTGCTCTCAAATCATGACTTGCCCTTATCTGGTTCCTCAGCTGCTCGGCCTCCTGACGAAGCTGCTCCAGCTCGCTCATTTTGGAGGTTTTCCTAGCTTTAACCTGTTGGTTAGAGAACAATTGTAATTTTGTAAAACATTGCCTTAAATACGATCAAATGTGTTTCAGGGTAGCGAAAGCCGATGACCGTTTTCCTATGTCCGCTGAGCTTCCTGCATGGCGACAGCTGAGGCTGGTTCAAAGCCAGCCTTCCCTTTCCCACCCCTAAGAGGAGATAAGCAGGTATACTCTCTGACCGTGCATATGATTAAATCCCGTCTGGGATATGCATAGTTCAATATTCTCTTAATCCAGTAATCCAGTGGTCATCTTAATCAAAAATCAAACAATTAGATTTTTAAAAATAATCTTTACTTAAAGCACTTTTTGCACCCAATTTGTGGATATAAATACTCAAATCGAGGCACACACTTTAATCTCTGAGGTTTACTGAAGCCACTGTGAGGAAAACACTTGTAATCTGTTTATGAGGGCAAAACCATGTCTGGTTTAACAGGGGAGAATAATCTGTAATGACTAAGCTACTACTCAGCTGTCAGTTTCATTACCAGGCAACAGATAAATGGTGAACGTTCCCTTTGAAGCGCACAGGTCAGTCAGACCTCATAATAATCCTGGTCTCCCGTCATAGGAGAGACCCTCCATCAACATACAGTAAACGCCACTTCATCTCTTCAACAAACTGGTTAACATCGTCCCTGTCAGAGCACAGCCCATGGCAAACGGTCCTCCAGGCCAGCAGGGGGCGCCCGCAACCTTTAGCTTCTCACAGAAACGATGCACCTTGAAACTTCCTTCTTGTCGCTGCATTTACTACGAATGGATTTAGCTTTAAATTCACTTTAAATATTTAAAGAAATTTAAAATATTTTAAATTGACAACGTACAAACTTTACTCACTGGTAAAATTTTAAAGTAACTGTGAATAAATTTGTTTACGCATGTTTGCATTGAAACACTTCAGAGGTGAGACTTTTAGATCCAACTATTAGCTTTATTAGACAAGGAGAGAAGACGAGTTCAGTGTTTTAGGGAAAGGTAAGGATATTATGGGATTTTATTTTTACAATTATCATGCAACTTTGCTGTAACCCTATTAATAGTTTGTACATAGATGTTTAAAAAGTGTCAAAAACTTCTGGTTGAGAATTTTTCATTTTGTCAAAGAAAAATATGAAAATTTCCGTCTTCCTTCAAAGTGTCAAACATAAACACTTGGTATCAAGCATGAGGCGACAACTTGATGCTTTTCTGGGTAAATTAGACTTAAACTGAGAAGTACTGTGCCTTTTAGATAACATGAGATCTCATGACCCATCTAAAATGTACCACATGAGTATATTTTTAGAAATAACATTGTTTCCTTTGCTTACTTCCTGCTATTTATTTAATAAATACTGCTACATGTGATGGTCAAGAAAGAACACATTCAGTGTTTAATTTAAGTAAACGTGAAACTCGGTTGATGTTGTTGTTGCTGCTATGGTTACTGAGGGGCGATGAGCTTCACTCAGAGGTCGCTTATTCATTTTACCAAAGAGCTCAATAAGTAACTGTGTTAGTTTAGGATCAAGTTAATTGGCTGAGCTCAATTTGCCCTAAAATGTATTTCATGATGCATTCCTGTGTCATCGGCTGCTGGTAAAACAATAAAATGTGAAAGGCCATTATTTTTATTTTACTAATAACTGGGTTTTAGAAAAACTTTGTCAGGTCGTCTGAGACTTCACCCAACAGACCAAATATCTTATTGGCGTGTAGAATGTATATTAAAATGAAGGTACCAAGACATGCATATATAGGCCTGTCAGAATAAATCAACTAATTGGATGATAAATTAAAGGCAGCACAATAATTTCCATTTGTATGGTTTATTGTTTTTCTCTTTTCTCTTTTTCCACCAAAAACTGGATAAAAAAGTCTTCAGTCTGGTGCTTTGGTATCAACAAGCCCTTTTTTGATGGACATTTTTGAGACTTCATAATTTGTCTTATTTCTTGTTTTGTTTCTTCATTTTGAATATTTAAAATGTCTTCAATTTACAGTGCTACATGTTCATTAGAATTTAAAGTTTATTGATCTCTAAGACTGCATTCTTGCTTTCTTATGCCATTACCATTAGGGTTTTTTTTGACAATTGTCTCAAAACAACATTTTTGTTTATCGCAAAACTTCCTGGGTCGATTTATCAGTTATCATGACAGGATTAGTTATGCTTTACTATACGGCCTTTTTTGTCACAGTTATTTTTTTATGTATTGTTTGCTTTTATGCTCCAACAACTAACCCTAGCTAGTCTTACAAATTACATCCACAAATTAAGTATTGTTTGTGATCTTTTGCACAGCTGCCAACACAAAGACAAATTTACAGGATTTCTACTGCACATGCACCAACCAGTCATAACCTTCTAAGACACCTAGAACGTGTTTAGGCTTACGGATCTGTAAAGTGGTTTGGGTGTCTGCTGTTGTACTCTGGAAATGCTTTTATTTGGGGGGGGAAAAAACAAACATCTTTTCTCCATTTGGGTCAAAAGTATCAACATAAACCTAAGACTCAACAAAGACCCCACATTCTGAACTCCTTCCCAGTTCATGCAAGACATTATTTTCAGTTGTTCCAGTTCTCTTGACCGTCCATATGATCACCAACAATACAGAATGTTCAGATTTATCAATGCGGTTAGGTTCAGGTATTGAAGCAAAAGATTTATGAAGTGGGAAACACAGAGTGGGGTGCCTGAGTGTCACGATGCCTACACCTGAATACTGCTCAAATGAACACTTTTCATGACTAGTATGAGATTTTTTTTTTATATATTATTGATGTCAATAGAAAATATTAATGCCCAGATGTGACCCGATGACCTTAAGATGTACAGGTCTGGCTCAGCTGGGCCCCAAATATAACATTCCTTACAGCTCCGGTACCGTCTTTCTCCAGCTCTGCTCCACGCTTTACATACATGCAACCATCCAGAATACGAGAGCCCCGCACAACGAGTACCAACACTGCAAGGAAGAGCATTTAGCTATAGTAGACTACATTTCCCTGGAGGGGCCTGAGACCAGATGGATCACACAGCACTAATGGAAGCCAATGGAGGGAGCATCATGGGTCTCAGTCTCCTGGCACAGCTGCTCGTTTAGCCAATGAAGAGAAGAAAGACTCAGGGAGGAGGTGGAGGTAGAGGAGGAACACATCAGAGATCAGGCCTGGCTGACTCCAGCCAGATGCTCTGTGTATGCGTGAGTGTGTGTGTGTGTGTGTTAGCTGCTTGCCAGCGTCAACCAGCCGTCGGATCACGGTGGAGCTGCGCTGCAGATTCCTCCTGCGCTGATGCATTGCTGAGCAGCACAGAGGAGGCTTTACCTCCCTCGGCTGTCTCGCCTGTGGAGCATCCCGTACGCCCAACACAAGACGACAGGAATTCAGAGATCTTGAGGGGACCCCACCCCTCTGGGCTGCACTGATCTGATGCCGGACTAGCAGGGTGGTCACATCTGCAGCTGGAGAGCAGAGCAGTGCAGATCCTTTTGACTGCTGCTTGTCTGATGGGCCAGATGTAAATGTCTAAGGATGTGTATGCAGCAGCAGCAGCATGCAGATGCAGGCCAGAAATAAAAATCTAACAGGAAAGAAACGGGGAATGTATCTGGATGCACCAGCACTGCATCTCTCTCTCTCTCTGTTATATGCAACCTCTCTATGCCTTTTATATCTATCTGAAAACGTCAAACACGAATCTACCTGCAGTCATTTGGCCGTAGCCCATATGTGATCGAAAATAATCTGCCCAGCCATCTTAACGCAGACCAGGCTGCTGACCCACGGCGTTCAAATAAAGGGTGGCTACCTGTTAATTCTCCCGATGGGCTTCAAAAAAAAAAACCACTCAGAGCGACGTCTCCGAAATGCCGTGAAGGGTTGAAATGCGTGTCTTTTTCACGCATTAAAGATGCAGTTCGGGGACGATCCTCCTTTAAAAAGTTCCGTGTTATCACGATCAGTGACCAGGCAAACGCAGGAGGGCTCCACACATTTCCATTTCTCCGCTTTTGGTGGAGCTCCGGGGGGGAAAAAAGATGAAGAAGAAAAACAAGATATAGGAACGGATCAAATCTGCTGCTGCTGCTTTTTCCTTTCTTTCTTTTTTGCCCCTTTTCTGCTGACGGCGTCGCACCTTTTCACGTTCGGAAGGTTAGGAAAAACATTTTTTTTGGTCTAATGTAGGCAGGAGGGGGGGAAATCAAAAGAGCTGGCTCCAGTTTTCCCTTCCTCTGGCCCGCATCAAGGATCGTCCATTAGCCGCTGCTCTGCCCGTTTTTACTCCGTGTCTTCGTGACGTTATCCCCGTTTCCTTCCTTCCTCCCTCTGGTTGCCTCCTCCCTCCTTCCCTCCCTCCCTCCCTCCTCCGACACTCCTGCAGGACAGCTGCTCAGACCCGGAGCACCGACGGGAAATCTGCAAACCGCCACCTATGAACAACACGATGAAAACGCGTGAGTCCTTGCGGCAGTATATCAATACGTCTCATATAGTCTTTTTCCTATCAGGAGAAACGAACAGACCCCCCTGAAATCAATAAGACTTCCTGACACAAAGACATGAAGAGAGAAAAATAAAACTGACCAAAAAAAAGGGACAATCCACACTATGCATTGTACACATTTAATGTAAATAAAACTGAAAAGCTTAGCTGTTCATGTACTGATTTGTATATTACCCTTGAGAAAATATTTGCAACATAATTAGATAATTATGACTTTAATAACTGCAATGAAAATTATACATGGTTTCTGACTTGAATTCTGATTTGGCTCGTGTCAACGTTTTGTGGGGTTGACTAATATCAGCTTCATCTGAATTACTGTTGTCTATCCCTGATCATTCAGTTTAGTCATTCAGTCAGACTGATTGGAGCAAGTTCATGCAGACCAGTTTTCAAATCTTTCCATGGATTTAGACCTTGACTTTAACTAGACCATTCTCACTCTCACTGTATGTTTGGAGATGTGCTGCTGATGCTGCTGCCACCACCGTGTTGCACTGTGGGGATGGTGTGTTCATGATGTGCTGTGTTGGTTTCCTACCACAAATGATGTTGTGGACGTTGCCCTCATATGCGAGCCACGCAGTTTTGGTTCCAGCTACATGCTTTGAAAGCACTCAAAGACCCAAGATCACTCAAAAACCCAAGATCCCAAGACAGTTCATCCTTAGCACCTATTGTAGACAGTATAGAACCCTGTGGGTCAGAGTTAAGATCTGGAGTTGCTCATTTGGTCAGGCCAATTCAATAATACTGTGTGGCTAAAGAATGAGATCAGCTGACTACCTGAATGAATTGAATGGCTGGGTTACTTCATCAGTGAATTCTGTCTTCTCTGATGGTTTGTTCATATTCCAAGATGGCAGTGTCAGAATCTATCAGGTTCAAAATTTGCCAGAGTGGCCCAAGGAGTCAATGAGAGCAACTGTGGATGGTAATACATGTAAAAAATAACAGTACGACAAATTGATTTAAAGTCAAATATGACCATGACTAAAGTTGTTGGATTACAGACTGATGTGTAAATGTGATCAAGCTTTTCCTCTGGCAGGCCCAAACTTATAAATTACAAAGTAAATGCTGCTCGGACAACTTTCAGATCCCTTGAAACTTATACTTTCATCTACTGTTAATCTGTTTTATTTTTCTTAAGCATGTTTCTTGTTTTCATTTAATCCAATGTTTTATGGGTAGTTTTTTTGTCTTGGAGGTATTATTTGTGTTTCTTGTTACTTGATTATTCTGTTCATCTTTTAGTTTAGTGTTTCCTAGTTTTTGTGTTTGTATCTCCACGGAACATTCCTGGCTCAAAATGTAAAGTAAAATAATTTATTCAGCTCGACTATGAAGCACTTGGTTGTTTTCATTTGCGCTATGGACATAAACTTATCTCTGACGTTGGTATTTGGATTTCAGGAATAATTTACATGGTTTTTTATAATGAAATGAGGATCAAAAACAAAACTGAGCAACTCCATGTACTCATTTTGAATTAAAGAATTATAGACTGTTGAATATCATTACAACTTTTAAAACAATAGTTACAAAAATAATAGATTTCAAGAAAAGCTTAAAGCAGTGGTTCTTAACCTGGGTTCGGTCGAACCCCAGGGGTTCGGCGGAGGTAAAGACACACTTGTGTAAAGTTGTGATGACGCCCCGCTTTGCCATCACTTGCTGCAGAGGATCAAGTTACATTGCTTAGCCAATCAGAGCTGCGGAGGAGCAAATTCTATAGTCTAAATCTGTTCCTTAGTCTCATCTTTTCGGGGTTGCTACTGCCTCTAGTGGCGTGGGGGTGGTAACACAGTTAATATTACATTATTGCATTACTAAATCAGAATACCGCAAAGTATTTTGTGTGTCGGCTGGGGGATGGAGGGGGGATAAGAAGGGTTCGGGGAATTCGCATGTGAAACTGGGGGGTTCGGTACCTCAAAAAAGGTTAAGAGCCACTGGCTTAAAGATTCTGTTTACAGGGATCCGTGCATGTTACTGTACAGTGACCTCTTGTGGTGATAAAGAAAAATGCCAATTTTTAGCAATTCCACTTTACTTAGGCTTTGTAGAGCTTGCTGTCCATGTTTTTCTCTTATAATAAACATTCTTTATTCTGTGGAGAAAACCCCCCAGCATCCCCAATCAGCTCCGTTCCTGTTGGAGATGCATTAAAAGGATGTTTCTGAGTCCGCGGTGAGCTCACGTTTGACAGGTCCGATAATAGGGGCGGGGTTTTGTCCCACCAGCAGAACCTCGACTGGTGTTTGAGATGTTTTCGTCCTCCCCTTCTGGATGTCACATGGGGCTCTGTCTGCGCTCCCGTGACTCTTCGTAACAAATAACAGGGGGGGGACGAGGCGTGTCGGGGCAGATGTGTTGTTATTGGGCAGCACACTTCACGCAGCATCCCGCTGTCCGGAGGTAACTCCGAGCCCCTTCCTTTCACCGGCCTGTCGCGGTCGCCCTCTGCCCGCCGGAGCGTCACCTCGACGCCGCCGAGCCACGCCGCGCACACCGGCATCAGCGGCGGAGCCCCCGGAAAAAAAAGCAGCCAACAGCCCCGGAAGTGGGTGAAGCTGAGCGGTAAACCTGCTTTAGACGTTTATTTTATGAGACCTCTCCGGATGTTGCCTGGATACAAAACATCCTGCATGTTGTTGCCTGGCTGGAAAATTGTCCCAGTAGTAGAGCGGCGGTGACTTCTTGACCTTCACTTCTGAAGCGTAAACAAAGACGGTCAAGTGTTTTCATTGCATCTTTTCGCAATCTTAAAATGCGTAAACTTTTTTTTTTTTTTTTTAATTTATGCCGCGGTCGCTAAATTAAACGGAGGCGTTATTTTATTTTGGTAAGTTGAGGTGGAGCTCGCTGAGGTGCGCAGGGCCTTCAGATAGATGTGGTTTGTCTGCAGCTGCATCATAAGCTCGGTGCGTCACTAACAGCCTCCTGCGGAGCATGAAACCCAGCAACATCACAGGACAGGGAAGGAAACGCAACAAGACCTTTCTGCCTATAACTTCCCCCTTTGAGACGATATGGGTCATAGTGAGGCCTCTGTAAACCTTCCAGTTAATTCACGAACAACACGGAAAACTAAATGTAGATGGATGAAGATCACTGCATGAGAAGCTCTCGTAGCTCCCATTGTAAAATTACAGTTATTTATGGCATCCCTTTTTGAAAACCTTAAATAAACTCATCTTTCTTTAGAGGAACAAAGTATAACACTGAAGATGTAGAGTCAAACTTTGGATTGAGTCCATTTGTTAACGTTGAGAAATAATTGCAATTGTTAAAATGACTAGTTCTGCTGTCTATACTTTGCCTAATGCCCATTTGAGCTGCATATATGTTTCCCCTTTAATATTCCCAAAGGCTGGAGCATTTGGAGAGAAAGGGAGATCTTTGATCATTCATCTAAGCATAATGTCTCAAAATCCGAGTCCTGGGTTCTGTCTAATGTTCTCTTCTCTTCAGCTAAATCCACTGGGTTTTTTTTCTTTTGTAGGATTCTGGAGACATAGACGGTTGTCAAAGAAGATAAATATTCTGTCTCTATGTTTTTGGGGTTTTATCCTGCTGGAAAAAACACTTCTGAAACATTTTCAGTCTTTTTTTACTAGATGTTTTGGTTGTTAAACTATTTTATTTAGCTTGGAAAACAGAGTTTTTTTTTCGATATATCTACTCTAAAAATTATGAAGTGATAAAGACGGTGTCTCAGTTGATCTGAAAGCAAACAGGAAGACTGTTATCAGAGAAATTACATACTCTTCACGACCGTCTCTGCTTATCCCATCATGTGATTCCTTTAGCTGAGAAACTCATTGAGCATTTCGCCTGATCGTAAAGAATAACCTTCAGAAGGAAAAAAAAAAGAGTTGGCTAAAGGACATCCGAGGCGTGGCGCTCTGCTGAGACGATCTCTTTCTGGTTTAAGCTGCCTGTGAAAACAAGCAGGCTGCTGCGAATCAGATGACTGCGAATACCAAACCTCAAGTGCGAGCGGGAGACTTTATTAAGAAGCGTGACATGAAAGCTTGACTCACAGGTTCTCCTTTGGGGCTTCTCAAAGGTGGAACGCAATATCTTGGGCAACAGATTGCTTTAAAGTTCAAAATGTGAGCACATGTGAGGATATTTTAAACACCAGAGTGTAGTGACTGTCATGAGCAGCGCTCCTCAGAAGAGAAACTGCTGTGAAAAAGGTTTCTTCTGGACAAAGGAACTTAGTAATTTAAGGTGTTTATTTTACTAGAGCAAACAACATCTCATAAAACGGTAAAACATCTATTAGTTTATTAGCTTTTATACTATAACCATGCTGTTGTAAATTAAAGTAGTGCATATTGTATTGTTAATGAATTACTAAAGTAACCCTACATCTATTGAGGCGTTCACATTTTTATCATGCTCCAATCGATAGTATCCATGGATTTTATTTGGATTTTTGAGATAAATCAACACCAAGTAATGAGTGAATGAATGTGAGTAAGAAGGAAAGAATGAAGAAGAAAAATTTCGGGTTACAGGTTTTTGTTTTTGAAAAAAGAACTACCTTTTGATGCAGCTATAGGTCTCAAGCAGCTTTGCATATCTTGGGAGTAGAAAGTGAAGTTTTTGCCTATTCTTCTTTGCAAAATATTTCAATTTCAGTCAAACTGGATGGAGTTTGTCAAAAAATAAATCACATTTTACATCATATATTTGTTCAAATATGATGCACTAATATTTTAGCACTATAAAATATGCAATTTTTATTAAAAACAATCAAAATCCTGGAGGGACAGCTATTGATTCATAATTTACCAGTTTAATAGGTTTTATCAATACATTCTGGTGCAACCGGCCCTTTAAGAACATCCGTATTTTTGCTATGGCCCAAAAATGAAACCGAGTTTGACACCCCTGATCTACATGGAGACCAAAAATGGGTTGTGTGAAATACAAGTTTCACACAACCCTGAACACCCCATTCCCACTGTTAGCCATGGTGATGGCTGCATCATGCTGTGGGAAGGCTTTTCTTCAGCAGGAATGGGGAAGCTATGAAGCTGGATAAAGCTAAATCAAAGACAAGACCTAAATCTCATTGAGAATGTGAGAAACATCGCAGTCATACACTAGTGTGTGTCCTGTAAGGTGGAACACCAATGAACGAGGCTTGTGGCTGCAATGTGATTACTTTCGCAAGCCATTGTAGAGAACCTTTAATCTTCAGATGAGTACATTTATACTATATGCTAATAAAAAGCAACATGTACCAAAGTCTAAGCTGCTCCACTTAGATACCGTTTTCGTCATCCGGTTACTTTATTTATTTATTTTTTCTGAATTTTGTTTATATTGTTTATATTTTTCTCGTTCCATGGCATGGCTTTTTATTAAACGTATTTTGAGACTGAACAATGAACACTGTTCACTGACTGCGATGTTCTGATATCCTGCAGCCCATGAAGATATTCCCATCACAGACCCATGTCTGTTTTTGATGCTGTGCCTCCTCAGGGCACAATGATCGCAGCTGTTCGGTATTTATCCATCTGACTTCCCCACAGATTTTTTTTTTTTTTGCAGAATCTTGTTGCAGTATCTCACTGATTGTTAATCTTTTTTATTTTTTGGCCAGAGAACTTAATTAGTGACCTTTCACGTGGTGTACTGCTTTCTGGTTCCATATTGTAACCAGAAACTTCAGTGTTTTTATCAAAATGTTCAGTTTCATAATGGTTTGATTTGAGTCCGTTTGAAGCACTACGATGAGTTTCGTTGGTTCTCTTGCAGCCATGTCTAACGAACGCTCCCCTCTCATCACCTCGGGGGTCTGCGGGCTGACCCTGACCGCAGCGACATGCGGCGCGGCGTCGGACTCCCCCCAGGACTCCAGCTCCGGGAAAGCAGCTCAGGACCCGCGCAGACTGAACACCTTCTTTGGCGTGATGGTGCCGACCATCCTCTCCATGTTCAGCATCATATTGTTTCTGAGGACAGGTGTGTGGCACAGGTTCAAAAATAATTTAGAGAAGTGGGAGTGGAGGGGGGGGGGGAGAAAGAGAAGCGAGTTCAGTTTAGTTTTGCTGTTTGTGAAGCAGTTTGGGCTCTGCTCAGTCATGGGGATGTGACCTCCGTTTTGCAGGGTTTGTGGTGGGACACGCAGGGTTGCTGCAGGGTCTTTTAATGGTGGTCGTCGCCTACACCATCATATCTCTCACAGTACTGTCGATCTGTGCCATTTCCACTAACGGGGCCATCCAAGGCGGTGGAGCGTATTGTATCCTTACTAGTTGTGAACAGATTGTGGGTTTTTAATTATTCCTATTAATAATTTGTCTCACATCTATAAGGTACTACCACTTACAAATAAACGATCCTTAACGAAATCATTTTAGACATGATCAGCCGCTCTTTGGGACCCGAGTTTGGCGGAAGCATCGGTTTGATGTTCTTTCTTGCCAAAGTGTTTGCGTGCGGCGAGTACGTCCTGGGTCTCGTGGAGGCCATCCTAGATGTTTTCGGAGCAGATCCCGGTAAGTCGCGTCCACCCTTAAAATCCCAAACCTACTTTTGATAGCCATCAGACTACCTGGATTTGAGGTCCGTCATTTCGTTTATTTCAGAGTCGTCCGTATCCGGAGGGCTGCGGGTTCTGCCTCAGGGCTACTGGTACACAGTGCTGTACTCCTCTGTGGTGCTCCTGCTCTGTCTCCTCGTGTGCCTGGTGGGCGCCCACATTTACTCCCGCACGGCCTTCGCCATCCTGCTGGTGGTCACTGTGTCGCTGCTGTCCGTCTTCATCAGCTCTGTGGCTGTCAAGCCGAAGGACTTTGTCATCACCCACGTGGGCCCCGGCAACCAGACGATCCGCTACAACGCCAGCTACACGGGTTTCAGCGCCGCCACCCTGAGGAACAATCTAGGCTGTGAGTCGGGGTCATCGACGATGCCAAGGCTTGGGAAGAAGAGCGAATAACGCAGCTTTTCTTTGGGTTTTTCTTTAAATGTCTTTCTGTGCAGCCGGTTACTCTTTGGACTACAGCACCAACTCCGTCATGTCGTTTGCCACCGTGTTTGCTGTCATGTTCACCAGCTGCACTGGGATCATGGCTGGAGCCAACATGTCAGGTTACAAATTCAGGATTTTATGTTTCTAATGTCAGTCACAGTGGATCAGGTCATTTTTGCATTAAGGATATTAAAGTGACCCTGCTTTCATTTGGCAAATAATTAAAAACAAGCTTTGCTTTTGCAAGTCTCTGCATAAACATGTTCATAGATGTTTGCCATTTCCCAACCCGTGTGCGAAGGTGAGCTGAAGACTCCGAGTATTTCCATCCCTAAAGGCACCATCATCGCCGTCTTCTACACCTTCACCGTCTACGTCCTCCTCTTCATCTTGGTCAGCGCCACGTGCGACAGGTGCCACAGCTGCCACACCTGACCATACAACCTACCAGCCTCAGTTATGTTAAACAGACATGGTTTATTGTGTTTTAGGACCCTCTTGATTCAAGACTACGGCTTCCTGCAGCGAATTAACATCTGGCCGCCATTTGTCACGATTGGGATATACTGCGCCTCTCTGTCAGCTGCGATGTGCGCCATGATCGGAGCGTCCCGCATTCTCCACGCTCTTGCTCTGGATCATCTCTTTGGTAAGTCATAGGTTTTTTTTTTCTTTTCTCATTTGAACACGGTGCCTTTCCAGTCTGTGAGGGTTAATGTTTTCTTCTCAGGGTTGCCGTTGGCCCCGGCAACGGTCACGTCTAACTCTGGGAACCCGTGGGTGGCGGTGCTGTACACCTGGGGCCTGGCACAGGTCAGCACTGCAGTTTAAAATTCAGATTTAATTTTTTTTTTCCATTTTGTCATTTTCAGATCTGCATAAATATTGAAAATATTATAGAAAAATAGCTGTACTTTATTATCTCATTGTCTAAATGTGTCCTTCCTACCTTTTTGATATTTTTTTCTTCTTTTCTGCATTGTCTCCTTTACTTCCTCCTTATCTTATATTTCCTTTCATTTTCTTCTGGTCTTTTTTTCCTTCTTTCCTCACCTATGTCCTTCTGTCTTTTTTTTTTTGTCTAAACCGTCCCTTCTCTTCTCCTTCAACCCTTAGTTATATTTGATTAAAGCCTGAATAGTATGTCTATTTTTAATACAAAACCTGCCAAGAACTGCAAACTCTAGAAAATGTAGCAGCTCTGCAAACAGCAGGTTCTCAGATTCAACCGGTTTCTGTTTCCATGTTTCTGTCAGTGTGTGGTGTTTGCAGGGCAGCTGAATGCTGTGGCGAGTCTCGTGACAGTCTTCTACCTACTTGCTTACGCCGCTGTAGATCTGGCCTGTCTGGCTCTGGAGTGGGCATCTGCGCCAAACTTCAGGTAAAAATATAAATTTCCTATCAAAGATTTTTCTCATATATTTTTGCTCCCTTGATTCCAGACTCTCTGGATCCAGTTTTCAGGGTTTCTCCTCGTTTCCCCCTTGTGTTTTAACAGACCAACCTTTCAGCTCTTCTCGTGGCACACCTGCCTGCTGGGGATCCTCAGCTGTTTGGTCATGATGTTTGTCATCAACCCCGTTTATTCGTCAGGCAGCATCGTCCTGCTGCTACTGCTGCTGCTTTTCCTCCACTACAGGTCACCCACAAGCAGCTGGGGCTACATCAGCCAGGCTCTCATTTTTCACCAGGTACCTGGATGCAACATGTGCAGAACCCGTGCATGTTCCCCTCCATAACCGTGTCGTTTCTGTTTTGTCACTGATGTGTGTGTGTGTGTGTAGGTGCGGAAGTATCTGTTGATGCTGGATGTGAGGAAAGACCATGTGAAGTTCTGGAGGCCCCAAGTCCTGCTGATGGTGTCCAACCCGCGCTCCTCCTGCCAGCTCATTCTGTTTGTGAACCAGCTGAAGAAGGGTGGCCTGTACGTGTTGGGGCATGTGCAGCTGGGAGATCTGGGTAATTATCTGCGTTTGTTCTGTAATGTCCTCTTCATAGATCTCACAGTGCTTACCCCTGAAATTACCACCATGTTGTGATTCCCTGCTTAAATGATCTTGTTTTTCCAAAAATGCTATTCTTTCACTCCCACCTTCATGTCTTGTAAGAATGAAATTGTGTCTCTGTCATTGGTGGGAGGGTATTTAGTTAAATAGTTTCATCTCCCTTGAACCTTTTGAAATTTTGTCACTTCATTATCACACATTTTAATGGATTTTACAGAAATTCTACCTGACAGACCAACACAAAGAAGTTCACAGCTGAGAAGTGTAAACACAACGTTCCCTGGTTTTCAAAAAGCCCAACCCACTTATATGTTCAGCCACCTGACTCAATACTTAATTGGAAACTTTTCTATCAAACGTTGCTTTTCCTTCCACTTTGTGTCAGTCTGTCTCCGAAAATCTCCACAAAATACATTGCTGTGTTTGTAATGTGACAAAATATTAACAATGAAAATGTGTGAATGCTTTTGCTAAGCACATTGGGTGGGTGAAGTGGTCAAATATATGCCTGGGAGTATGCCACTGCTGTTGCACATCAGCATGTGATAGTTTTGTCATTCATTCTCATGCAACAGATCCGGATTAGCAAGACATGGTGAGGCTGTAGATGTCCGTAAGTTTACATGCACTGCAATAGGCAGCAGTCGCCTGTTGGGTCTGTCCTTTACCCCAGTGCTGCTGTTGGCATGGCAAATATCAACAAAGGTTTTCTCTGAAGCTTTGCGGCACCTGAGGGTTAGTCATGTGAATATTGAGTCATCCCTGATTTCAACCTAAATGGGTCATCGTTTTAATCTCCATGAACTTTAAGAAATTGCTTCAAGACAACAAGATACAGTAATAAAAAAATGCCCTTTTTAAGTCTAGTTTCTATTTTTCCTTTTTTTTGTGCTATATTTCCAGTTTTTTGTAATTATGCCCCCTAGTGTTTTAGAAATTACATTGCAACCCTATTGCTATCAAAACTGCAGGTCTGTCTATATGAAATTCACTAAGATGATTCCATTTTCACACATTATTTATTAGTTACATTAATCAGTGGATATTTTTTTCTGATTTCGTCATAATCTAAACACAAGATTTGCAACAGTTCTGCTGATGGCAAATCAGTTTTATTGTATTGCTTAAGGTTTCATCATTACTCCAAATAAATTGAGAGATCACAAACCTATTAGTCCTCAAGGTGCAAAATATGGAATATAATACTAATATTTAAAGTGTGTTTATTTTTAGATGATCTTAAAGGAACCTGGAAGTTAGCATTGTCTAGGAAAGTCTGACTAGTGCCACTCAACATATTTTCTTTAATATATCCGTATAGCAAACTTAATTCCCTTTAATGGAAATAATTTCTGTTAATTGGGCTCATTCTGTAATAAATGCTTTATATTTCAGACTCCCTGCCCTCAGACCCAGTCCAGACCCAGTACAACTTCTGGCTGAGTTTGGTTGATAAATTAGGTGTGAAGGCCTTTGTAGACCTCACTCTGAGTCCTTCAGTCAGACAGGGAACCCAGCATCTGCTGCGCATCACAGGACTTGGTAAACGCTTCCCCAACCTTCTCTCTACACCGATTATCTCCATTGCTTTGCCTGCATGAGCCGAGTCTGATTTTTGTGCATCTTTCTCCAAGGTGGCATGAAGCCCAACACCCTGATTCTGGGTTTCTACGACAGCTGCACTCCGGACGATTTCTTCCTGCAGGACTCTGCCTTCTGCCATTCATCTGCGGGAGAAGGCAGTGAGGAGGAATATAATTTTGGGGTGGACCTGCCTTCGCTGCAAGCCCACTTCCCTCCCGTCCGGCACGTCGAGAGCCCCCGGTCGCTGTCGCCGGACGAGTACGTCGGCATTATTTCCGACGCCATTAAAATGAAGAAAAACGTGTGCCTCGGCAGATACTTCTTCCAGCTGCAGGGAGAAGGCAAAGACAGCAAAGAGGACGGGTCGGAGCGGACGATAGACGTGTGGCCTCTCAACCTGCTCCAGCCGGGCAACCAGGACTACCAGGACGTGTGCAGTCTGTTCCTGCTGCAGATGGCCTGCGTGCTCAACATGTCAAGCAAGTGGCGTCACGCAAGAATGAGGATCTTCTTGAATGTGGAGACGGGCTCCTCTGACCAGGGCTGGGTGGTCAACGAAGAGTCGTTTCGGGAGCTGCTGAGGAAGCTCAGGATCAGGGCGTCCATCAAGATTGTGCCGTGGGACTCGGTGGTGCAGCACTATGCTCTGCCGGAGGGGGAGCGCTGCGAAGAGCCAACACCGGGTTTATCCGACGACTTCCTGTCTGCAGTGAACCGCATGTTGATGGAGCACAGCTCTCAGGCTGCCGTGCGCTTCCTGTATTTACCTCGGCCCCCTGCTGCTCGAAACCAGTCGCAGCACTACTTGTCTCAGCTGGAAGCAGTGACCAGAGGGTTAGGACCTACGCTGTTGATTCACGGGGTCACCCCGGTTACGTACACTGATCTCTGAGCACGGTTCGCCTCATTCAATGATGTAAATATCAGTCTTAGTTCTCCGTTTACTTAAAGCTAAGTAGTACCAATTCAGCATCTAATATTATTTAAGAATGTTATTCTGCAGTATTTATTTGTTTTACCACCTGAATTTTTCTTTTCTTTGCTCGGGGGAAAAAGTCCACATTCAAGTAGCACTTGAAGTTTAATAGGAGACATTCCTACTTTATATACTTGAAATGGCTTTGTGCTTAAGCCAGCATATTTGTGGCCATAAGTTTCCTTGATAGAACTTCTTTGCAAAACTGTGTCTCCAACGGACCACCGAGAGAAATAAACATGTTAAAACACAATTTATGTTCACATGTTTTTTCTCTTTGAAGCCAGAAATGTCATCTTGAAGACTGTATGCTAAATGTCCATGGAGAAACTAGTTCTTACACTTTAATGTATTTTTTTCTTTTACTTCACAAACAAACTTTTAAGCTTCTCTTTGCCTCTTCTGAGCTTTTAAACCTTCAGTTTATTCCAGAAGTATATAATTTGGTTATTGGTCGGTTCTTTCTAGCGACTTTGTTTTCTTGGATGTGTGTTTGGGGTCTTTCTCTCCTCCCGCCACTGCAGTTATAGATTGTCCTCTCAAGCTTTATGCATTCCCTACCAATTGATTAAGCTTTCATTTAACACACATTTTTCATTCCTTCCAATTAATTTACAGATTTTTATGTTATTGCCTTCTTCAAGTATTTTCTTTCTCTTGTTGAGTGTTTTTCTGCTTAAAATTACTCAAAGGAAGCAAATTACCACATCTCACCTCAAAATAACACGGAGTTTTTGATGCTCTTCTCACATCATGAAGCAATGCATCACATTGGTCAGAGAGTCTGTAGAAACAGTGGAAAGGCACAGAGTCCAAGTAGCTGAAGTTTCTACAGTGAGTGCTGATTTAAGTTGCTATACTCTCCTAGTCCAGCGTAATCCAAGACCACCGTACCACCAGTGGAGATGCCGTACAGCACATGGGCATACCTTTAAATAGGCTGAGATTTATATATTAAATGTACTTATTTTTTATCACTTATCAGTCTGTGTGAAATCTTATTTTGCTTTTCAAGCTATTTTTGGGATTGTAACATTGCAGTTATACTACTGTAATGACAGTACTGGAGGAGAGTAAATTTGGCTTCTATTCTAATGCTCGACGCTCACCAATGAGACGTAAAATACACATATCTTATATGTATTATAAACATAAGTGTTTATAAGTTTTTACATATATTCTGCGGTAATGAGAGGACTTATAATGCCTGCGTTGGGCAACAAAAGTCAGCGGTCATTTCCGTCACCTTTAAAAAAAAATAAAAAAATAAACCTTCAGTTATGTTTTTCCCTGTTTCACTCCTCTACCCGAGGCCCATCTTTCCGACAGCCTTCTATATTCCCACTTTTTCTCAGCCACCGGATGAGAAACGTAGACATCCGCAACCAGTCCGGCACGAGAATGGAGTAAGCCACGCTCTGTAGGATTTTGTTCAAGCAGAGAGAAGTGGAGATGAGGAAGGAGACAGTTTGAAACATTGGAGCAGATGGTGGCTTGTTGCTGCTCTGACCTGCAGTGCATGGGACAGACAGCCGCTGGTGAAGGTGGAGTGGCCCACAGTGTTCAAAGCATCATGGACAAACCCTGGAGCACTCTTCACACACAAGTTGACTTTTAGGTTGTTTGTCATGTTGGTGGACACCATGAATGGGGTCACACACTGAGGAAACAGCGACATTGAAATTAGATAACAACAAAGGTCAAGGTTCATTTTAAAACATGCTTATTTTTTTGATTTACTGACAAATTATCCTTGGTTTAAAACAAGATAACAAATCTAAAATTTAGATTCATTTGTTGATAGAAACGGTGTGATGACCTTTAGCTGAAGTAACTTTTATGGGAATTTCTCCTCCACCAGAGAACTATTCTCATTAATAAGAAGTTGAATAGATTTGGTCTTCTTCTTGGACATGGACATTGATATTCTCTGGTTTCTGTGTTGGGTTAGCCCTTGAAGCACTGATACATTGGAAAGCTACCCAAACTCTTAAATAGGCTTTCCTATCTTCTCAAAGGCTGCAGTTGTCCCCATTCCTTCTGCATCGTTTCTACAAGATGTTTTCCTTTCACTCAACATCCCCATTAATATGGTTATTTGTAGCACCCCGTGAACAGTCAATGTCTTTTGTGGTAAGGCACATCAAGCATGTCTGCCGGACAAGTCACGACTCCTCTTGCATAATCATTTAGGTCTTAATGGGAATATAAAATAAATGAGTTAAATATGTTTTGTATAAGTGTTTTATCAAAATAATCTAATATTTTGAGAAAATGTTGGAGTTTCATTAGTTGTAAGTCATAATAATTAAAAGAAACCAAATAAATGCCTGTTATCCTTAGAAAGCCTGTTAAGTAAAGAGAGTACTGCAAATCAACCTTTTTGTCCTTTGTAATATCATAAAATAAATGACAAAAAATGTTGAGTTTTTTCAATCTAGAAAGACACCAATTGGATTAATTCATACAATTACTTAACCTTCAGTCCACACCAACATATTTCAGTCATAAATGTACTGTAGGATTAAGACCAGTGCAGGTGTGAGTTACCTGGACTGTGATCCCCACTGACTTGTACTCAGCATGTAAAGACTGGGAGAAATGTATCACAAAAGTCTGCAACAAAGCATACATAACATTAAGGGCCACTGAGTGAGCAGGTTATGATGGATTTGAATGAATGTGTGAAAATAAACACCAGACCTTGGTGGCCGAATAAAGAGCCACCAGTGGATGTGGACGGAGACCCATTTCAGAGGAGATGTTGATGATTAATCCTTTGCCTCTAGGAATGAGAAGAAACCCAAATGTTTATAGATCTGGTCAATCTGATGTTGCAAGTTATCGATGTGTCTATGGATACCTGAGCACCATGCGAGGAAGAATCAGTCTGGTCATCTGCATTGTGACAACATATTTTTTACAGATAGAAAGTTGTATGAAACCCATAGACGGTATGTTAGCGCTGATGTCTTACCTGGGGTCCAGCAAGTACATTGCAATTGATCATCTGAGTGATTTTCTGTTCAAAATCATTAGAAATAAAGTTAGAAATCACACAATAGCCTCAGTTAGTTTAAATCATCCAGTGTTTGGCCATAAAAAAAGGATATTTCTGAGAGATCACCTTTCCGGGATCTGGTGTTTCCAGAAAATAGGCAAAGTGATCATTGCAGATTATTCCAACGTTGTTAACTGTGCGGTTCAAGATACAAGAACTTTCATTAATAAACACTACCGGTGTCTTATTTTTTTTTAAGGAAAAGCAGCAAGTGTCACATACATAATAGACCCAAACAGCGTTTCTCTTATCTGGAGGTTTTAATTAATCAAATATCTTCCTTTGCTTGTAGGAGATTCAGACAGCTTACACATCTCTTGACGAGTGTGTCTTGAACAGAAGAGCCTGTCCACCTGCAATGTCTAGTCTCCATGGAAACCAACCCTTGAACTGACCAGTAGGTGGCAGCAATTCCCTCCAAATTAAGTCTTACTTTAGATTTTAGCTCAGGCATCACCTACGCTATGCAGTTGTTTTTAACTGTTGGAGGAGATTTTGTTTAAGAAGGAAAACTTCCAAAGAGCAAAACACATAAATATGTTTAATGTTAAACATGAACTGCTTATAAATAAGAACTTTTAATTGTGCTTTTTTCTATATTACCCAGAATTCCAATCTGCAGGTTATGGAGCCCATGAGCTATAGTTGGGTAGATGCTGCCACCCTCTGTGAAGTCCACTCTGATGGTGTGAGTGTTTCGTCCGTACTTGTTTTCTGAGGCAGACAGTACATATGTGTTAACTGTTTCAGCTTTAAGAGAAATTTAATGAGTTTATTCGCTATGACGACAACATTAGAGGACATCTCCATCATCTCTGCCTGACTCACTGATTCTTTGGGCAACCTTTTGAAGCCTCTCCTCAGAATTTCCTATTAAAACAACATCCAGACCCCGACGTGCCAACTGCAGGAAGACATGCAGACAGATGGTGAAGATGCTGTAGCTCAGACATAAATCTGACCTGATAAATATGCAGATTCTGTCTTAAATTACTTTGCACAAAGATGTAACCAATACATCAAATCTGAAATCTGATTTTTCTGAAATGAAGCTGCAAACTCACCTCAAAAGCATAAGCTTTACCAATGCCAGACGTGGCACCAGTTACAACTGCATGAAGAAATTAGTAGAGAAAAGTCAACTTTGTCGAATGTCTAGTGATTTAAAAACATACATTTTAAGTTTGTTAGGACAGATTATTTTAGCAAACTGATCGGAATGTACACATGACATAATTTCACAATTCAGACAACTTTATTGTCAAAACAAAAGCAAAGAAAAGCTTAAAAAGACCCGAACTAAAGATGAAATGACTGAAAACGTCATTTCAGTCAGACGGTAAATGACTGAAAACGTTCCTGAACTTATGTTTGGCTATAAATGAGTGAGATTTACAGTTCAAGTTGTTGCCTGGAAAAACTTGCCTCCCCTAACCACTACCCTCGTGGATAAATGACATTCTGGGTTTAACAACATGCAGTGTACATCCCACCCGCATGTTAGCTAGTCAGTTAGTATTTTCATCAGCAAGAATGGGATGCTAACTCTTTACAGACCACACATGAATGACAGCAACAGAAAAAATGTTCCGGCCACAGCTAACATTTTAGACACAGAGGTGACTAAAACCTAACATTAGTTAGAGCACAGAAATGCACGTAAGATGTTTCAGCGGCTAAACTATCTTAGTAACTTGAATGCTTTAGAGCAGTGACCACCAAACGGTTCAGCCAATACAAGGTTTCCCCCAGAAAACTTGCTAAGCCCGGTGGTTGGATGCCAGGGCAGTCATTCATCCAGCGGCCCGTCATGTTTTTGAGTTAAAAAATGTTTAAAGCTGGCAGGAAATTTGAAAAGATCACATGATAATCATGTGTTTTTGAGAAATTGGAAGACCAGTATCTGAACTCCAACTATAGTCTTAAAAAATGCAAACATTTTAAAAAGACTTAAATAAATAAGCAATGATTAGCCTGGTGGGACACAAGTCAAGCCTGGTGGCCCGCCAGGCTTATAATACACTGAGGGAAACCATGTAGACATGTCAAAAGTCTAGAAAGACAGAATAATTTCACAGAAAGCTGCTTTTCCACATTATATGTGCCACTTGTGGAATTTTAACCATTTAATTGAGTAAATATAATGGCTGAGGAAGGCTAATAAAGGCGTGGAGAACATTAATGCAAATATATTTAAACTATTTTTTTCATCAAAAATATTTGGTTGAATTTTGTGTGTGTGTGCACAAACTTTACTTTACCTGCCCATTGTCCATATGCCTGCAGATTCCTCTGACAAAGCGACGACAAGACATACTGTCTGAATCCATGGCAACATTTCCAGGTGAGTTTCAGCAGGCTGAGAGCCAAAATGAATAATCCAAAGACCGCCAAAACATCAGTCAGCAACGTCTTACGGGAGAACTCCAGACCAAGCAGCATTTCCAGCTGAATGTGGAATAGTTTAGAAACAGCTTTCTCCTTTTTATAAAAGAAGAAATGAAAACATTTAGTTTGTGCTCCTCCACACATTTCTCCACCCCCTCTTGGTCATTTCCCAAGAGATTGCTGCAGTGGGGTGATGTTGATATGGTGAACGTGTTAACACGGAAAGTGTTTCTGAGAAGCAAACCCTGCCCAGGCAAATCCTCTGACAAAATGTCCAACCAAGTTGAGCTCCAGCAATATATAATCTATAAACCGGCTGAATCGTATTTGAGTCCTATGGACTTGATAAAGCGCTATACAATTACAAGCAACTTACCATTTAATAGGTAAAATGAGTTAATGACATCTTTAAAAATGTTGTTTTAAAGATAAAGCATGGTTTACTGTTTTGGGTCAAAGCATTAAATGACTTGTCTGCACTGATTGCATCTAATCACAAGAGGTCCAAGCAAAACCAGAAATCGAGACAGTAACAGATGTTTCCCATTTCTGAAAGCTGATAAGTCTAAGGGAGTGATTTAGGCTGCTTCTCCATCAACAGTTTTATAGAATCATAAATAGAAAAATAGCAATACATTTTCCTCAATATCACACAGTGCAGAAAAATAACTAATTAATAACATTAAAAACAGTAATGAACTGCCAAATATCAGTGTTTTCACGTGTTTCTTACAGTAAAATAACAAAGGTTCCCAGCCTTTGCCGTTAGTCCAACGGTCACAAAAACACAAACCGAGGCAAATGAGAGCAACGTTTCTAAAGTTCTCAAACATAAAACAATCATCACCTACAAAAGCCAGTTAATAAACCAAATTAAGAAGCTATAGTTAAAAATCTACGTCACATGTTTCCTTATAAGAAGGACAACAAACACCTTTATGGCTTCTGCCGTTAGTCTAACGGCAATCACCCGGCACACCGTGACGACAGAAAGCTGCACCAAACTACTCATAAAACTTAAAATATACTTACAAAAAATAATAAATTGTTATCTATAAAATGTCTTTACAATATAAAGGATAGAAATATACAACGTTTCGACAAGCATTACCTGTGTAACGTGTAAAAGAATCACCGTGATTTATTTTAGGTTGCTTCTTTCTCGTCAACAGTTCAATGGAATGAGAGGATATCGCTAAAGCCCCCTAGTGGCGGATGTGGTACTACCGGTCGATTTCAACTTGTTTATTAAAACATAACAAATATTATTTCAGCATAAGTTGCATTTAAATAGTTTCTAGACTTAAATATGTGAATTAATATTTATTCTAAACCCTTTTAATGCTATAAAATCACACGAGTAATTACATAGAATAACACAGTTGCTATTGGAGAAACAGTTAGTCTTCAACCTATCACAGTTACAATGTGTCAGTTGTTTGCTTAAGCAGAAACATTTAAAGGGAATGTTTGTACATTGACAAGCTGATACTGCCTCTGATTAAATGACAGAGTGACAACAGTGGTGATAGTACAGAGTGTCCAATTCCAGTTCTGTAACCCAAATGATGGGAAGATGATGGTTATCAACAAACTGACTGATAAATCATGTTGTCATTTTTGTTTTGAGGAAATGACTACACTCATACTCCTATTGCTACCAAAACATGTTTATGCGAAAATATGTGTTTTTTGCCTTTTAACTCCTCACAGGTTGAGTACATGTATAGTTTTTTTTTAGGTATGACAAGCCAGTTCATGCGAGACTTTAATTTTAAGAATAAATGTGGGTAAAGCTGCTTGTCAGTGGATCCATAAGTTGTTGCTTTATTGGGGGGTAAAAACTTACATGTTAGCTCCAGATCCTTCTGAAGCTCTTCTGATTGTTCTTTTGATGACTCCATTTTCTGAAATCTTGTGAGCAGCACCTGTTCGTCTTGTTGAAATGCTGATTTTTCCCATTCTTAAACTTTGACCCCTGAGGAACTCAGGTAAACTTTCAGGAGTTTGGAAACACCTGGACCTTACCAGGATGTTCTGCAGCAGTAAAATTGTGAAGCTGTTCAGAGACGTTGTTATTTTTAGCCATCATGAAAAGCTTCTTTTGTGACTCCTCTGTAATCAGAATCTCTTTCACATCACTTATTACTAAATCAGCTGATGTTACTTTGCTGTTTCCTGCTGTCTTCTTGACTTTTATACATTTTTCTTGGAGTTTTCTAAATATATTCTAATGCCTCTGTTTTAATTTACACATGATAGAGGAACTTATTTTTTTTTATGTGTTTCTGAATTAGTCTGATAGATTCCAACATGTGGTGTAATTTTCTAAAAATGTTGTTTTATTTATAAGTGGAGATTTACAGAACCCAAGTAGCTGAAGTTTCTACAGTGAGAGCTGATATAAGTTGCTATACACTACCACTGTTTTATCAAGTCAAGCGTAATCCAAAGCTGCTTTCATGACCACCGTACTGCCAGTGGAGATGCCGTACAGCACATGGGCATACATTTAAATAGGCTGAGATTTATAGATATATTTTAGTTGTTTACTTAAAAGTGAGTTTTTTTCTCTCTCTGAGGAACATAAACATCAATCTGTCAGTAATCTAATGTTGTTTGTTGCATGATTCACATGCTGTTTTTCAATTATTTTTTGTCACAGTAGCATTGCAGAATTATGCTAGGGCTCAACTCTCATGAATGAGACATAAAAACCACAAACCTGATCCGTAAATAAATAAATGTGATCTATTTTTACATATTTTCTGTTGTAAATACGAGGGCTTCTTACAATGCCTGCATTTGGCAACAAAAAAGTCAGAGATCATTTCAGTCAACAACAAAAAATTTACTCATTTTTCTTTTCAGTGAGACACTCATCTTCCTGAGGCGCACTTTTCCCATCGCTTAATAAATTCCCATTTTTTCTCAGCCACCGGAGGAAAAACGTCGACATCAGCAGCCATTCCGGCACGAGAATGGAGAAAGCCATGCTCTGTAGGATTTTGTTCAAGCAGAGAGAAATGGAGATGAGGAAGGAGACAGTTTGAAACATTGGAGCAGATGGTGGCTTGTTGCTGCTCTGACCTGCAGTGCATGGGACAGACAGCCGCTGGTGAAGGTGGAGTGGCCCACAGTGTTCAAAGCATCATGGACAAACCCTGGAGCACTCTTCACAAACAAGTTGACTTTCAGGTTTTTTGACATGTTGGTGGACACCATGAATGGGGTCACACACTGAGGAAACAGCAACATTGAAATTAGATAACAACAAAGGTTAAGGTTCATTTTAAAACATGCTTATTTGTTTGATTTACTGACAAATTATCCTTGGTTTAAAACAAGATAAAAAAATCTAAAATTTAGATTAATTTGTTGATAGAAACGGTGTGATGACCTTTAGCTGAAGTAACTTTTATGGGAATTTCTCCTCCACCAGAGAACTAACATGCATGTTCAGTTGAATGACAAATTAACCTTGGTTTATGTTTATCCCAGAAAAAGAAAATCGATATATTCTTATATTTCTGTGTCATTTATGTAGAATTGCAATGACGATATTTTATATAATTTTCTAAACTGCTTTATATTTATAGAATCTTCCATGTCCTCATCCAAATTGTTCCACAAATTCACTCCACAGACTGTAATGCCCATGATTCCCTTTGGTATATGTGCTTTTTGCTTTCTAAAACATATTTGTTTTCCAAGTCATATAATCTTATGTGTTAATATAGTATCGCAAATTCATTTGTCATCCATCGTAATCTCATCAACTAAAAAATGAGGTGAAAAAGTGTTAATCAGAGCTTCTTTCAATCTATAAAGAAACCAAGTAAATTGAAAAGTCAACAAATTTCAGTCATTATTTAAATGTATCATTAGGACTAGTGCAGTTTCAGAGAGGGCAGGTGTGAGTTACCTGGACTGTGATTCCCTCTGACTTGTACTCAGCATGTAAAGACTGGGAGAAATGTATCACAAAAGTCTGCAAATAAGCATACATAACATCGAGGGCAATTGAGTGAGCAGGTTATGATGGGTTTGAATGAATGTGTGAAAATAAACACCAGACCTTGGTGGCCGAATAAAGAGCCACCAGTGGATGTGGACGGAGACCCATTTCAGAGGAGATGTTGATGATTAATCCTTTGCCTCTAGGAATGAGAAGAAACCCAAATGTTTATAGATCTGGTCAATCTGATGTTGCAAGTTATCGATGTGTCTATGGATACCTGAGCACCATTTGAGGAAGAATCAGTCTGGTCATCTGCATTGCGACAATATAATATCTATGTATTTATAGGTGGAGTGGTGTACAAGTGAATATAAATGAAGATATGAAACGTTAACACAAACGTCTTACCTGGGGTACAGAAAGTATGTTACAATTGATGATGTCTGAGATTTTCTGTTCAAAATAATTAAAAATAAAGTTAGAAAACACACAATAGCCTCAGTTAGTATAAATCATCCAGTGTTTGGTCATAAGAAAGTGATATTTCTGATGGATCACCTTTTTGGAATTTGGTGTTTCCAGAAAATAGGCAAAATGATCATTGGAGATCATTCCAACGTTGTTAACTGTGCGGTTCAAGATACAAGAACTTTCATTAGTTAACACTACTGGTGTCTCATTTTAGTAAAATAAAAGACAGCACTTATAAGATAAATAATGAAACACAACGGTTGTTTTTAACTGTTGGAGGAGATTTTGTTTAAGCAGGAAAACTTCAAAAGAGCAAAACACAGAAATGTTTTTAATGTTAAACATGAACTGCTTATAAATAAGAACTTTTAATTGTGTTTTTTTCTATATTACCCAGAATTCCAATCTGCAGGTCCTGGAGCTCCCGAGCTATGGTTGAGTAGATGTTGCCACCCTCTGTGAAGTCCACTCTGATGGTGTGAGCGTTTCGTCCGTACCTGTTGTCTGAGGCAGACAGTACATATGTGTTAACTGTTTCAGCTTTAAGAGAAATTTAATGAGTTTATTCGCTATGACGTAAACATTAGAGGACATCTCCATCATCTCTGCCTGACTCACTGATTCTTTGGGCAACCTTTTGAAGCTTCTCCTCAGACCTTCCTATTAAAACAACATCCAGACCCCGACGTGCCAACTGCAGGAAGATATGCAGACAGATGGTGAAGATGCTGTAGCTCAGACAGATTCTGTCTTAACTTACGCCACACAAAGATGTAACCGAGTTTTTAAATATTTGAATCAATACATCAAACCTGAAATCTAATTTTTCTGAAATAAAGATGCAGACTCACCTCACAAGCATAAGCTTTACCAATGCCAGATGTGGCACCAGTTACAACTGCATGAAGAAATTAGTAGAGAAAAGTCAACTTTGTAGAGCATAGAAACAAGTTGGGTGTCTCAAACACCAAAAATGCTATTATTGACATTAGTCCTGTGCAAGTAATTACACATTGTATGATGAGAATGGCATTTTAAGTATCACTCATTGTGGAAGTACTTTAAGAGTTTTTCTGTTATGGAGATTTAAATTATTACATGTTAATGATAATAAGAGAGGCAGGGAAATCCAAAGATCTTGCACATGTTCCATTTTAAGCAAACTGTATAAATCACAAATAAGGTTCGGATGATAATTTTATTGTACATCTTTATTTTTTTTTCTGTTTTTACTTTTTATTGTCTGATCAAACCAAATGAAAATAAATATTTCAAAAATGTTTGAAATATTATTTTGTGTGCATAATGGATTTCCTCATACTTTACCTGCCCATTGTCCGTATGCCTGCAGGTCCGGCTGACAAAACGACGATAAGACATACACTCTGAATCCACAGCAACATTTCCAGGTGAATTTCAGCAGGTTAAGAGACAAAGTTAAGCCTCCTATGGCTGCCAGAACATCGATCACCAATGCCTTATGGGGGAAGTCCAGAGCAAGCAGCATTTTCAGAAGAATGTGGAAGTTTAGATGAGGTTTTCTCCCTTTTTAACAGAATAAATGGAGATACTTAGTTTATGCTCCTCCCCACATTTCTCCACCCCCAGCCCCACCCCAAGCTGTTTTCCAGGAGATTGCTGCAGAGGGTTGATAGTTAATATGCTGAATGCAAAACCACACAAAAAATGGTTCTGAGAAGCAAACTTGGCCCAGGCGCACTTTAACCAACCAAACTGAGATTCTAAATTACAGAGCAGTTTCTACCTGCTGAATTGTATCTGATAGTGTTAATAATTAGAATGAGCTAATTAAATATGTCCTCACTGCACTGGCACTGGTTGCATCACGAGAGGCCCAAGCAAAACCAGGAATCAACACAATTACAGATGTTAACTGTTTCTAAAAACGGCTGCTGTTAAGTTACACCCTGTGAAAATGACAAAAGAATCCAGGGAGTGATTCTAGGTTGCTTCTCTCTCATCAGTTGTATATGATAAATAAAACACAACACATGTTTTCAGTACCATACAGTGGAGAATAAAACTAAAAAGTAAATAATAATAATAAACTGCCAAATATCAGTGTTTTGATATATTTCTGACCAGTAAAATAACACATGCTCCCAAGCTTTGCCGTTAGTCCAACGGCCATCACCCAACCAACGCACACGACTGACGCACAGACACATTATGTCTAAATACTCATGAAAAAGGAGAGAAACTTTTCTAGAGTTCACAAACACAAAAATGATCACTTTCAAAAGCAAATTAATAAACGAAAATGAGAAGATATAGTTAAACACCTACCTCACAACATAAAAAAGTAGCTACAACAAACGGTTTTTTTTCAGCTTCTGCAGTTAGTCCAATGGAAATCACCCAACATACTGCAAACGCACAAAAGAGCTGCTTCAGACTACTCATAAAACTAAAAACTGCTTTAAAAGTTTACAAAAATGATAAATGATTATCTATAAAATGTCTTTTACAATAGAAAGGATAGTAGCATAAAACTTTTCGATCTCCATTACCTGTGAAAAAGAATCACCGTAGTGATTTCACGTTACGTCTCTTACGTCTCTAGCGCAAAAGCCCTCTAGTGGTGGATGTGGTACTACAGGTCAGTCCCGTAAAGGCTAACTGATTCCTGTAAATCCCTCAAATAAAAACGATACAAATATTAGTGCAACATAAATTGCATTTAAATTATTTATAGACGTATATGAAACATTAATTAATATTTATTCTAAACATTTTCAATGCTTTGAAATTACAGAATACCCCAGAACTGCACTGGAGAAAAAGTAATTGGTCTTCAACCTCACAGTTATAATATGTCAGCTCTTTATTTCTGTAGAAACAATACTACTGTCATTTAAAGCGAATGTTTGGTTTGTGGCGGTGGTGACTAGGCCATAGTCCTTGACACGGTCGCATCTTTCACCTCTTCATAACCCACCTTCTGCGAAATAAAGGCCACAAGAGCCAACAAAACATTGAACCAAAAGAAGGAAAACAGAAACAAAGGGACTGTTTGTACGTTGACAAACTGATACTGCCACTGATTAATTGAAAGAGTGACAAAAATGGTGATAGTGCAGAGATTGTACAGTTCCAGTCCTGTAGCCAAAATGCTGAGAAAGTGCTGGTTATCATCAAACTCTGTTTGTCCGATGAATCATCTCGTCATTTTTGTTTTGAGGAAATAAAAGCTTCCCCTAAATACAACTGATACACATAAGCAGGCCTGTCACGATAACACATTTTGGTGGACAATAAATTCTTCCAGAAGTTATTGCGATAAGCGATAATGTTGCTTTGAGACTATTTTCAAGTAGTATAACACTGATGGTAATGCAAGTACATATTCTTAAACATCAATAAACTTTGTGGAACTGGAAGACATTTTAAATATCTGAAATTAAAAAACAAAACAACAGAAAAAAATTAATAAGATAAATTATGAAGTCTCTGTAAACAAACTTGTCCTCCAGTTGAGACCAACACAAAAAAGACTTGTCATCAAAAACAGAAACAGCGTTCATTACTTTCAGATACTTTGAAGTAGCAAACTCCACACAAACTAATGTACCTGGATATGACCAAAATAAAAAGGGACACTAAATTATTATTGCTAATAATAATTTACCATAATAACAATAGTATTATTTGTTTTGACAAGTGTCAGCTCATTTAAAGTATGATTTATATTGTGTAAGAAATTTAAAATAGGCATGTTACCTTTTTCCCTGAGTTATGTTTATTTATTGCAGTTGAAACTGGGAAACTCTCCTCTTGAAAATAAAAAATCCTGCCAGATTCAACAATAAAAAATATTAACTCAACCAAAAACAGGACGGCATTAGAAAGAATTCATGCAAAAATAAAAACCTGTCGCCAACAAAAAATCTTTAAAATATCAGTCATCTGTTTAACATTGGAGTATTAATTGTTTTGCGCATTTTCAAACTCATATATTCAGTTAAACAGTTAAAGCTCTTTAGTTGTACTGAAACTTTGTGACATTTTACATGTTGTTTGTATTATTTACTTCACTTGGCTGCATTGTGGTGCACCGGACTCTAATCATTTGTTGGATTTTCTCAGGTGGACATTTTGTAGGAACCTGAATTTCCATGGCATAATTTGCCAATCAACTGGTTGAAGTCCTTCAGGATAAACTGCTATTGTTTACTGGAATGCATGTAACATTGACCGGGTTTTGAATAACTAATCAGTTTTTTTCCCCACCCTGCATAATGTCAACAAAGTAATGTAGGTCAAAATCCGATTCAAATTCACCATTTGTTATCTCAATGAGATAGAGCCTCTCCAGGTCATATTTATTTATGTTTTTATTTCCTCTGAAATCCACTGACTCTTGTTCCCTCATCAGATGGGATGATTATCTCCATTTTCATTCTCTCCCTGAGCTGCAGGCACATTTCTCTGCATTTTGTCATGTAACAGATCCTTCCAGCCAATATTTTTATATGGGTCACGAATGAATGGATTGTTGGCATAAAAATGGGAATGTGTGATGCTAATGGTCCTACATGAACTGCGCATATGGATGATGAAACAGAACAACTCTAGGACAAACTGCTTTTGCTAATATGAGCTGTATTAAGTTGACCAAAGCAGGTTTGGTCAACCTGCTTTACAACAAATGTAACTCTGAGTTACATTTGGGAGCTTGAGGAATTTGTGCACAAATCCCTCAAGCCTCTTCTTGAGGCTCTCTTCTTCAGCTTCACCGAGATTCTTGGCGTGTTTCTGACCCATAAGTACAGGAACCTGAAGGACCTGCAGTCGAACCCTGGAGCTTTTCTGTAGCAGCTCCAACTGAAGTGACCCCAACATGCTCTGCTGAGATTCCTCTGTCTGTGAAACGTTGGTCTAAATGTGTTGGATCTGTTGATCAGTGTGTTTACCTGTATCATGTGTTTTTTTAGTTCTTCACAAATCCCTCAAGCTCCCTGTCTTTAGTGGCCCTTCTTCTTTTCTGTTCCTCTTTATTAATCAGAGTAAAGTGGTAAAACAAATATGTACACCACACTTTCCAGACTTTTATGAAATATCAGTCACAACGTGTCAGCTGTATGTTTAAGAAGAGACAGTCCTCTTTCATTTAAGGGACTGTTTGTACGTTGGCAAACTGATACTGCCTCTGATTAAAAGACAGAGTGACAACAATGGTGATAGTGCAGAGTGTACAATTATAGACCTGTAGTCCAAATGATGGGAAGATGCTGTGCGCTTTCTCTTTCACACCCCAATTATTAATTTTTTATCTTGGGTTGGTCTATCACAAAGTCTAGTAAAATACACTGAAGTTTGATGCTGTAATACAGCAAAATAGGAGAATGGAAGGATTTTAATAGTTTTGCATAGCAGAGTAAGATCTTGTCTGTTACAGTCAGATAAAGAGTTGAGTGTTTGAAACAGCATCTTGGCCAAAAAGTTGTTCCTCTGTTCATCTATTTAGACCCTTCATTTAAATTATTGTTGTGCATCTGCTGCCTGTTGGTGTTTATATCTTTTGCCCAAAATAATTAACCTGATCAGATAATCTACTATATACGGGTTAATCGTTTAAACCTGTCCGGAGTGTCTCAGTGAATCTTCTCGGCCTCTTTGGTTTGAAAAGAATCGCGTTGCACTTGCACTGCTTGCTCAAAAGGTGGCAGCATACAGTCAATACGACCCAAATCTTTGAAACGACTAGGATGTAAAAACTCACACAGGTAAAGTAAAGCTGCTTTTGCGATACTCTCACCAGTAAAGCTCGTAGAGGATTTAAAAAAAATAAATAAATAAGTGTTATATTAGTATTTCCACCGGATAATCTGAAGGTGAAAATCCCCCCTGTACTGTATGTGATCCTCTAGGATTCATCCTGGAGAGGCAGCATGCGCTCGCAGCTCTCTGCAGCCAGTGAGGATGGGCATAAAGGTCTCCCCATAGGCTGCTCAGGATTACCTTTCCTAAATTACACTCTGGTATGACTTTCAGTGAAGACTCCTAGCTTCCCTACACGCTGTTGATCCTGTGATCCTGGAAGGAAGGAGTGATGTCATTGGGAGAGTCTTGCCAGATTAAAATACTTGAATAATTAAGTTTGATCAATGGAAAAGACTTTTGTTTCTCTGTTGTTCCTCTCACAAACCCTCTCAAGTGAAGTATTAAGTAAGGTAGATGAATGCTTTCAGTTGAGACAGTCTGCATTTTTTGAGCGTTGTACAAAATGTCTCATTACTGGTTTTGCAAGCAAGTGGCCTCACATCTACTGCCTCACAATGAACCGTAGGAGCTGATCACCTCCTGACAGTATGGTGAAGTGATGCTGCCTCTGCTGAGCTGGCTGTATGTCCGACCTTGCTTTGGAGTGATCTCTAACAGTGCTGTCAGCCATGTCACTAAGAGGCTTGCGTGCAGCCGACCAGTTTAGCAAGGCCTCGCCTGACTAATCTGATTACTTTAACAAGTCTTCTGTGGATGTGCAAGACAGGACAAATGAGAACAGCGCTTACCTCACATATGCCACAACCAGCCTTCATAAAGAGGTCATTGAGGGTGCATGTTTGAGCATTATTTCCCAGCAGCTTTTTCATTTCAAACAGAGATTTTGTTGTTTCTTTCAGCTGATCAAAGAAACTTCCTTTTAGCTTATCACAATTAGCACACAGATATTTTCAGCCGTTTGCTGCAGCTTGCATACTTCTTTTGTCTCATGAGCATCATTGTACAGATTCAACACAGACAGGTTGGATGGAAAGCTATTAACAAAAATCTTTTGCCATGATTAGTTGTACTTTGGTTGCTTCTTTTCTGAACATTCTTATGATTTCTGTTCTTAGACTTTCTTACTGGTTGGCTGTTTATCATTTTAATCATTGCTTCATTTATATTCAGAAATCTTCCATAAAATGGAAAAGGACAGAAACACTCAGTTTCTGCTTCAAAGCTGCTTCCATTCAGTAATTGTCACCTTCCCTGCACTGTGGACCCCCACCTACTGGACCTACATGGTTCAGTTTGGGCAAATTCAACTTTTCACACATTTTTCTGAGAAATGTAATTTCTAATTACTCACAGTAAATGTGTGTTTTCAAGTGTTTTCCTGTTCAGCATATCTGTAATTTCCAAAAGAAAATGCAGCTTGAGAAGATGAAACACAGTCACAATGCTACTTGACATGCTATTGGCTGGTGCCAATCCAGAAGCGGCACTTTGTGTTGATTAGCTGTATTCCCAAGAGCAGAGATATGAAAGACTATAGACATTAGCTCCTGCAGTAGTGCTAAGATGGCTTCCACTGTACCATACACAGTGTGTGTGGTTTTTGAATAAAAAGTATTGTACTGTGAAATCAAGCAGCTGTAAGTGTTTTTAGAGGAGACTTCAAGTATTCTCAGATTTGGAGGCTGTTGTGGTTCCTAAATGCTGTGAATACAGAGAAACTACTGTACAGCATGTACAATATTTCGCTATTTCTTTAATCAATGTTCTTTGGAGATTGACTTACCTGTTGTTCTGTGTTTTCCATTGTCACCCTGTGGTGTGGTTATTGTCACTGCCCTAGGACATTCAGTTAAATACCATTAAATACTTTCTTTACCAAACTTCAGCTTCCACACACTTGGGTATTCATTTCAAACTAATTTCAAAATCTGACCAGTTGAAACCTGGAGAAATATGTAATTTTAAGGTTGAGTTGTAATAGAGGCTAGAACAGGGAAGCTTTTCCAAAAGTGTTGAGATTCTGCCATCTCCCTTGTTGCTATAGGACCAAAAGAATGGAGGGTCACTTTGTTGGGGCTCAAAGTTGATCTTGTTCCCTGAAAATTGTTGACTGATCTTCCTTAGCTCACATCGTAGTATAGTCCCATGTTATCAGGCTTAGAAATTCATGCTTTTTGACTTGTACAGTATAATTTTATGCTTCACTCCTCAGTTCCAGCACCACATATCCATCTTTAACCCTCCAGTCAATACTTATCCGAACCTCATCCTTTTCACTCTTTTGATGCATATCTGACTTGTACCACATTCCCACAACCACAACGGCTTGTGGTGATTGTCAAACAAGATCTTGTATGGCTTTGTTAACATTCGCTTTGTACTTGTCACTATTACACAAGATCAGCTTTGTGGAATACATGATATCTTGGTAGATTCATAGTTCTGCCGTATTCTTTCCATTTTAAAGGTGAAGATTGGAATAGCACTCTGTGAGATCTTCAAAGATTGGAATATTTCTTTTTAGTCTCTTTTAATATTTTATCCCCAACCTTTCTGCCGTGTCTCCATATCTTCAGTGTCAGATCAGAATATGGGACAAAATGTTCCACAAACTTACTTTCATGTTGTGTTGTAATCCTCTAGATTGTGTCATTTGTCCTTGATTTTAAACATTCCTGAACTGCAGAAACTCAAAGTTTCTGTTTTTTCACACCGACATGTGAAGATACTGACTTGTTTAAACAGGATTTAAGTTTCCAGTTATCTAGAAGTCATGTATAAGTGCACTCTATGCAACGGTTGCTTGGATAAATCAGCACGTGAGAAACAGTGAGTGTGCTTCTACTTTCACCTTCTTCTCCTGGTGATCCTCCCTGCCACTACGCTTCCCCCACACACATGCTTCCCACACTAGCATGGATTAAAAGCTAAAGAAGGTTGAGAAGTCAAAGCTTGTCAGCCCTTCCCACTTTTTTCCTTCCCTTTACTTATTCCCTCTCTCAAGCCCTCAGCCCATCAAGCTAATCTATTTTTACCAGTCCAAACTCTGGAACCGGGTTGCACCTCTTCTCATGTACCTGTGGTTTGGGGTGGGTCCCAGTCCAAAACAGGGACAGCAACAACTGAACCCAGAAGACCACCACCATGGAATTTGGAAGTTTTTTTTATTCAACCTGCATCTAATAACTTGGACAAAAAATCATATAAACTTCCAGGTGGTTCTTTTTCTATTTTTGTTTTGTACCTCACCTGAGTTTAGGATTTATTTTTCACAATGCAAGATAAAAGATAATCTCATCCTGAGTACGCTTAATTCATCTGGAATTTGGATGGTGCTATTTAACGACAGACTCAAACCCTGACATGGCTCCTGTGTTGAAAACTACTCCAGGTAAGATCTCCATTAATTTGACATGTGCTATGTACAGGTGAACAATTCTTTATTTTCTGTACCATTCTGTACCTGTCGGTGCGCGCTACACACTTTAAATAAGTTTAATTTGAAAGCTTTTGATATTCAACAGCACCTTGTTACAGAGTTGTCAGTATAAATAACTTAAAATACTTTGTTAATTACATATTTTGGAAAAAAGGTTTTAAATTCTGAGTTTGTAGATGTAAATTACACACTATATCAGCAACAGACATGGTTCAGGAGACGGGTATGATTCAGCAATTTCTGTTTAGGTATAAAGTTGAAAAGGGATTTAATTTAATATAGTGTAAGTCCAGTTCAAATTCCATCACAATATTTTCAGAAAAGGAATCCTTAATATTTGCCAGATTACATAGATGTATGACTGGATAAGATGGCGCAAAAACCTTGAAAAGACCAAACCCAGGCAAAGGAGATAGCATAGCAAATAGCAGGTTAGAGAACAGGATCCAGATTTAGCTGATGGTTACCTGGAATTAGCTCTGGAAAAGCTAATGAGCTTCTTACACACATGCTAGTAATTCTCCAAGGGGAACCACAGGCAGCGCATCCTCAGTGGAGAGGCCATATTGATGCTGATAGGACACATAATGGAATCTTGTCAAAGGATTTTCAAGGCTCATCTCTGATTTATAAAGATTAAATCAAAACAAGTTTTCAGTTCAAACAGAATTATGAAATGTGTCTTATGTCTCCTAATATATTTTCGTTCTTGTCTCCTGGAGGCAGTGATGTCTTGGAGTCTTCTTGCCGCCTGTCCACCTTTGGACTAGAGGCCTGCAGAGTGCCAAGGGAAACAATCCCAGAACCAAAGAAAATCTCACCTACCATTGTAAACTCTCAGTTCACCTTCTATGTCTGAGGTGTCATTGAAGCTGGATGTGAAAATGACAAATCAGAGAGACCCTCGATGTCTGCACAACCTTGCCTACCACCCACGATGGCGGCACCACTCAGTTAAAGTGATAAGAAAGAGGCATATATGGACGGTGATTACAAATAGTTTTGCTGGCTGTAGAAAGTTTCAGCTATCATCAGCACCATTATCACTGTCATCAAAATCCTTGTCATCAACACCACAGTTGCCATCATCCCCAGTGCAGCAAACCAGAAGATCAAGGGGGAACTGGTTTTATCTAGTATTACTCATGATCTCATTATTTCCTTGTCAAGCATGGGGAACCACTTTCAAGGTGGCCCTGGTTGGACCTTGGACATGTGACATCTTATACTCTAAGGCTCTCCCTGACTTGGCAGCCCGCCTTGCCACCAGCCGTATAAACAAGAACCCCTACCTTAACAAAGGCTACTGGTATGACTACACATTGATTAATGAGGACTGCAAGTCAACTCGTGCCCTTGTTCGCTTTGCTGATCTAGAAGGTTATGGTGCTGCATTCTTGGGTCCTGCTAACCCAGGCTTCTGCTCCTCTGCTGCTTTGTATGCAAAAGAGTGGGATGTTGGGATTCTGTCTTGGGGTTGTCTCAAACCCAACATGAACACAGGAGACACATACCCTACCTTCCTAAGACCACTGCCATTGTCCGCCCATGTAATATTTACAGTGCTAAGGTATTTTCGATGGGCTCATGTGGCGATCATCTCAGAAGAAACTGATATTTGGGAAGCCACAGGACAGGAGTTAGCCACTTCACTCAGGGCTCTTGGCCTGCCTGTCAACCCTGTAATCACAATGGAGAGCGATAAGGACGGGCCTCGGAGAGCTCTGACAAGAGTGAGGGAAGCAGATCGAGTTAGAGGTAAGATGCACTTTACTCAGAAGTCAAGAACATAAGCCCATGCAAACTGTGCAAACTTGCTTTGTTAATCTTTTTGCAGTGATCATCATGTGCATGCCCTCTGTCCTGATTGGTGGCCAAGCCCAGTACCAGCTCCTGACAACAGCCTTAGCTATGCGAATGATAGATCGTGGCTATGTTTTTATTACCTATGACACACTTCTGTATTCCCTACCATACAAAGACGCAAACTACTACATGCTAGGAAATGATACCAAGCTCCGAAAAGCCTACGATGGAGTTCTCACCATCACCATGGAGTCTGGGGAACGCAATTTCTATGAGGCCTTCAGAGAGGCTCAAAACACCTATGAAGTACGTAGCAGTACTCCACCAGAACAGGTAAGATTTGTTGAGGAATCTAATTATTGAAAGTGAGAAACCAAAGTTAATGCATTCTTCCTAAAATGTATTGTCTGACTGCCCTTTGTTAGGTTTCTCCATTCTTTGGCACCATTTATAACATGATATACTATACTGCTATGGCTGCTGAGCAAGCCCGCACAAGTGGAGGCCATTGGGTATCAGGTGCCGTCCTGGGAGAGAGTGAGGGAGGCTTTGAATTTGAAGGATTCAATCAGCAGCTGCAGGCAGGAAGAAACGGTGAAGGGATGCAAGCTGGCTATGTAGTGCTGGACTACAGCGGCATGGGCACCTCGCTCTACTCCACACATTTTCTTCATGGTAGTCACACAGACGGCAAGACAGGAGGCTTGAAATATCTTGGTCGCTCAATTCACTTTGCAGGCAGCACTCCCTACACAGATTCAAGTTGCTGGTTTAGCTCATACTTTGCTTGCACTGGAGGTCAGTGTGTTCGCATACTAGCATCCATACACTGATGTAATAAATGTGGTAATTTACTCAAACATTTGTTCTTTTTCTTCTTTCCAAAGGGATGGATATAATCACATTATTTTTTCTATTCCTCTTGTTAATTTCTTTGGTGGGAGGTGTAATAAACGTCTTTCTTCACTTGAAGTAGGTACAGCAGAGTAGGAAAATTACATCTCAGCTTGCTCAGTTTTTGTTCTCAATTATACATGATGTTTTTGTGCACAGGAAACAAGGCAAAGTTGGGTTCAGCTTTGGGAGTAATGAAAACGGTGGCTCATCGAAGGTGATCCTGACTCTTGATGATCTGGTTTTTATCAACACTCAAGTCAGCAAACGGGTCAGTCTCACTGAATCAAAACTGACACCTCTTTGTATTTCCAAATGATTTTCTCCAGCATTACCTTTTTATCCTCTCTGTGATTAGAAACTAAATGATGAAAGTATCATGAAAAGCCAAGGCGACATGAAGACACCTCACCACTCTGTGTCTGGCCGTAGCTACCTAGCCTCCACTCCAGACAGTTCAAACGTTGCTGTGTTTGAGGTAAGAAAATCACACCACGCCAAATGCAATGGATATGTTTCCCACTTTTAGATCTGTCTGGATCCTCTGACATGTAAAAAATGTTTACTTTATCTTACAGGGAGACTGGGTTTGGTTGAAGAAATGTCCCTCAGGAACAGTTTCTAGTGTGAATGGCACCACAGAGGTAGTCTTTGTGAAAGTAAGTGAGTTCTTGAAGTTTTGTCATGACACATTCTGGGCAGAACCTTTTCCTATAATGTGGTGTCAGAGAAATATGAAGGTGGTGTGCTTCAGTAGGAGAGATATATGAGGGCTTCCAAGGTGTCCACGAAAATGTCCTGGCCAGAAAGAACTTTGCTCTTGTTCTTTCAGCCTCTGGCAGAGGAAAGTTTTCTGTATTTGCCAGGTAGGCGCGTTGGCCTTGGAAGATGTATGTGTGAGAAAGATTTAATGAGATACGAAACAGAAGTTAAAATGAGAAATCTTGGCAACTTTGTATTCACATTTTAAAATGGCTGAACTTGGGAATCCTTGTGTTCATTGTGGTGGAAACTCCGTCTTTGATAAACCAAATAATTTAACAACAGTACTAAATACTTTGTGGTCATAAAAGAGCAGAGCACAGTGGTTTTGTAAAACATTGAAAAAGTGTTTCTTTTTTTGCCCTTTCAGCTAAGGGAGATGAGGCATGAGAACCTAAATCTTTTCCTGGGACTGTTCTTTGACTCTGGGATCTTTGGCATTGTTACTGAGCACTGCAGCAGGGGAAGTCTGGAGGATTTGCTGGGCAACGAAGAAGTGCGTCTTGACTGGATGTTCAAGTCTTCCTTGTTAATGGATCTGATCAGAGTAAGAAAAACGTTTCTCAGTTTTATTTTACACATGATCAGGTTGTCTCATTGCATATATATTTTTTTTTACTTCCATCAGGGAATGAAGTACCTGCATCATCGCAACATCATTCATGGGCGGCTCAAATCCCGCAACTGTGTGGTGGATGGGCGCTTTGTGCTGAAAGTGACAGATTATGGGTTTAATGAAATTTTGATTGCACAAAGCATAGACACTGATGAGGGAAAACCTGAGGGTGAGAACACCTGCAAGTTTTGAATAAAAATGTTTTCTTTGTAAATGCATGACAATTTGCTTATCTATGGTTGTGCGTTTTTGTCCAATAAAAAGACTTGCTCTGGTCGGCTCCGGAGCTGCTGCGAGACCCAAGTCTAAGGAGGAAAGGGACTTTCTTTGGTGACGTTTACAGTTTCTCCATCATTGTGCAGGAGATTGTCTCTCGCTCTTCGCCTTTCTGCATGCTGGATATGCCTCCCAAGGGTGAGTAACGTCAGGCAAGATGGTGGTAGATTCTAAGTCATTTTATATATCTAAGGTCTTTCTAAAAATCCACCTTGCATGAGGCAAGGACTCTTAACAAAACTTTTCCCTTTAATTCCTTCTGTGTTGTGTGTGTCTAATATTTTGCTCCTTTTTGTGTTGACAGAGATTATCAACAAGGTTAAAGACCCTCCACCTCTGTGTCGCCCCATTATATCAGTGGAGGAGGCCCCTGTAGAAGTAATTCAGTTAATGAAACAAGCCTGGAGTGAAGATCCAGAGAAGAGACCATCCTTTGAGGATATTTTCAAGCAGGTAAAAATCTGGAAAAACGTTCATTTGGGATTCTATAATGAACTCAAACTTACTGGGAACCAACTTTCTCATGACAGTTCAAGCACAAAGGAAAGAAGACTAACATTATAGACTCTATGTTGCGGATGTTGGAGCAATACTCCTCCAACTTGGAGGATCTCATCAGAGAGAGGACAGAGGAGCTTGAGCTGGAGAGACAGAAAACAGATCAACTGGTGGCTCAGATGTTGCCCAAGTAAGTATTCATCATATGGAAACATTATAAAGGCATGATGCTATACTCAAAACTGCAGTTGACAACTAGCAACAGCTTAAAACAGATGCAAGGGAGGTAACATTTTCACTACCAAGTGCCAAAAATTTTTATTATGCTGCTTAGTCATAGTGATAGAAAGTCAAATGCTGCATCATCAAAGTGACTGATGGCAATGCAGTTTTTTTATTGTGCCAAGCTTATTGCCACCTTAGGTTTGTGCAGTTTTTGCAAAAAATGTGCAAACTTCCTGACAAGCAAGGCTCTCTTTGTCCTGATGTGACCCATTTGTGTTTCATGTCATTGAACATAATTTCTATTCTGATAATACGGAATCATAAAATTAAAAAAAACAGTCCACATAGTGTTATAAATGTATACCTGATATAAATGATTATGCTCCAAAAATGTCTGAATTATTTTGCTGACTGAGGGTTGTGTTAATTCATTTGACTCAAATTAACAGGCTTAGGTTATGGGTTTGACTCTGCAAAAGTAACTACTTTCTAAACATAAATGCCAACTAAAATGTAGCATTAGAATAATCCATAGCCCAGATTACTAAACAAGGAATATTTATTTATTTAATATTTATTCACTCTGCTCCCTCTTCATGGAACTCGTTATAAGAAACTTTTAGATCAACTGAACCCATTTTCTTTAATGCTTTTAAATTTAAACTAAAAATTATTTAGGCCGATTCTATAAGCCTGTTTTTTATAGCTTGACTTTTAACTGTATTTTTCTGTGTTGTATTTGTTGCTACATCTTGGCTAGGACTTCCTTGAAAAATAGATTTTTAATCTCAATGGGCATTTTTATTGTAGTAAAATAAAGGGTAAATAATAACAAAAATTGGATCAAAATTAATTTTATTTTTATTTTAAATAGAATGAATCATTGTAAAGATAACAGCCTCGTCATGTCTGAAAAGGCTTGACAGAGGTCTGAATTTGGAAACCAAAATACATAGGCTCAAAAATTAAAATAACATTCCAATTAAATTTTAAAACTGCTACAAAATGACAAAGATAATTAACACAAATAAATATAGCCTCATAGCTTGTCTACAAATTGAAATTATGGCAAATTCTTTTGTCAAAGTGTGTATGTTGAAAATGGCTAGCACGAGCTTGCGCTAACTACTTAGCAGCTAAAATGCTAATATTATCTTAATGTGAATAAACTCATTATTTAATGTGAAGAAACATCATTAATCTGTTCAGTGAAGTCAGATTAGATTGTAGTATAGCTAAATTCAGCAGTTATTGAAGAATGGCGAAGCTAATTAGCCACATTTTGTTGAAGATTTGAAAACACGCAAATTGTTGTTTGTGAACCGAGTTGTGTGTCAAGCTCGCCTTTCAGTCTTCATGTTCGTCTTCCAGGTCTGTGGCCCAGGCGCTGAAGCTCGGCAAGCCTGTGGAGCCGGAACATTTCAGTGTAGTCACGCTGTACTTCAGTGACATCGTGGGTTTTACCACCATCTCCGCGCTCAGTGAGCCCATCGAGGTGGTCGACCTGCTCAACGACCTCTACACGCTTTTTGATGCCATCATCCCACTGCACGACGTCTACAAGGTTTGCAGCATTTTAATGCGACTTTATTCTGAATTTAGCTCCTTTTTTAAAAGTAGTATCGTTTGCATGTCAGGAACTACTTTTTTATGTTTTTAAAGGTAACAACTATTTTTGCATTGTGTGATGTGTGGAATCAAATGATAACCCTTACATGTTAAAGGGATTTTGTGCATTATATTATCTGTTTAATTATTATACAGTGTTATGAGTGGATCATCACTTTTTTTGCTTGTGACTTCAATCACACAAATGGCTTCCCTCTGTAAATCACTCTAACATTGATCTGAGGCTAATTCAACACAACCATGAAATTAGTTGTTTTTTTTTAATTCATTGTTAAAAACTGATGTATGTCTGGAAGGAAAAATAGTAAAATATGGTGGTGGCCAATGGCCACCACATTTTATTTAATGTCTGAATATTATTTTAACCAACCCATGCAGTGTTTTATAATACAAAGTGTTGGAAAAACCTTCTGTAATTCTATTGCATAGTGTAAAACCTAGAAATATAGACGTAATCTGTAGTAAGGAAAGGAAACTCATCTTGTTTGAGCTAAAACAAGAAATTAAAAATAGCCTTTTTCATTTTGAAACTGATTACACAGTTTCTGTTGGTATTTTTCATTTAAATGTGGACAGTACCCAGCAACAAATACTGAGTTACTACTAACATATACCTTTAAAGGTATAAAATACTTCATAACATGTTAGAGATTTTTATTTTTACTGCAGGACAAGGCAGGGCGAGTAGCATCTGACTGTTGGGTTGATTAGCTGATTTCTACTTTTTTTTCCACATATCTCACTGATGTTGTTTGCTGATGATGCTATTCTCTGTTTGTACTCTCCATATCTTTGGGGTGATATTTGATGTTATTTTGGCATGCTGTATTGCCCCTCACTTCTAAAACTTTGAGTTTAATATCTTTCTTACTTTTTTTAATAATTGCCCTTTGGAGCTTGAATAAAGCTGAACATGAATTAGCTCTTTAAGCAGATATATTTATAATTATTATTTCAAGAAAAATTTTCCATATTTGACACATATTAGTATTGGGTTTAAGTTCTCCTCACTTTTGATGTTTCCTAAATGTCTGTAAAGGAAGGTTGAGACAAAAATCCCTCTCTTGTGTTTGTTCACCTCTTCGTTTTCGTGCTGCTCAGGTGGAAACCATTGGAGATGCGTACATGGTGGCCTCTGGAGTCCCCACCAGGAACGGCAATCGTCACGCAGCTGAGATGGCCAACATGTCCCTTGATATTTTGAGCCTGATTGGGAGCTTCAAGGCTAGACACATGCCTGACCTGAAACTCCGGTTACGTGTTGGCCTGCACTCCGGTGAGCATCATGTTACTACTTTCTGTTCAGTGATAACGTCACAACATTAGAACAATACGCCTTGAAATAGCATCTGGACAATTCCTTAAACCAAATGACTGCATTTTGTGTTCAGCGAGCTCTCATGACTTCACGGTTTGTTATAATAGCATGTAAAAGCAATGGATCAGTGTTTTCCAAAGCTCTTCTTCACTTAATTACCATGCCTGGCTGTTTCATATTTTTATATAGATTAATTTCTCATATTGATATATCGTCAAAGAGTAAAATTACTCTTAACTTAAAGATATACCTCTTCTTTGTGTCTCCACTTACAGCAATAGCAAATATATCCCTTCTTTTACTGCATCTACTAAAGCTATCAAAAGCAAAAAAATACAATTATATAAAAAAGGATAATCGTATCACAGTTTAGCTTCATTTCAGATTTTCTAACACCAGGGAATTATAGGGGTACAAGTGAAGAAACTGATCCAAAACATGTTTCAAAAGTAAAAAAAAAAAAATGCAACAAAAAGGCAGATCATTCAGAGAAAACTTTAAATAAAAGTAAATTGTCTCAGTATCACTGAGCCAAAGTGTAGCAATCGTTTTCAAGGACCGCTCAGAACTGAACTAAAGATTTGGAAATCCCACAGATTCAAAAAAGTTAAATGATCGGAGACTCATTAAAATTTTTACCTTTAATATTATCTGTCTTATATACTGTATTTCTAATTATTTTGTGTGTTACATTATAAAAAAGTAATTAAGCCAGGAGTTATACTTGTCGGTGCTGTGCAATATTGGGTAGAATAAACCTAAACTCCACTTCAGAGTGAATAAGAGTTAAAGAAGAATCAGAGTCTCCAAGCTGCTAAGTCAAGGAGATATTTTTACCTCTTTTATCCTCGTCTGAAACGTGTTCCTGGAACAGTGAAACACTATCCACTTAGAGTGCTGTCATCCTATTAAGACAACGCACACGCGGGACTTCTGACATGTCCCAATGCATTTCTGTTCTCTCCCGGTTAGAACGCCACCTGCATTTATGAAAAATGTACGTTTACAAACATCTATAGTAACGTATATATGCGTCACTCTGCATTCGACAATCGCAGGTCCCGTCGTAGCAGGAGTGGTCGGCCTGACGATGCCTCGGTACTGTCTGTTCGGAGACACGGTCAACACCACATCTCGAATGGAGTCCACCAGTTTGCGTAAGTATCTTTAATAGAAGACGCCTGCGTTAATTTTCTGCGGGGTTTTTTTTATGATGGTTCTGGGCTGGAGGACAGGTGTGTGGCAGTCAGAGTACACGTTGCCTCGGGCTAAACAGGGCTTTAAGTGAGCAGTACTCGCTAATCCTTTAACACTATCAACAGAATTAAAGGGCATGTTGAAGTTTCAGGATAAATGCCAATAATTACGACATTTATATCAATCATACTCTGCACGTTCAAATTTAGGCATAAAGCTGAGGATTTGCTGTGAAAGATCTTGTGTGGCCTTTTAATACATGGCATTTTTAAGACTTTCCCTTGAAGCTACAGTTTGTCAGATGTAGCTTTTTTGTAACTTAAACAGTTATTTTCTTTTGCTAATTTAAACCATATGTTGGATATTCAGCTATGAACAGATGTGTAGTCAGAAACTGCCCAGTAATGATCTACTGCCACCAAGTGGAGGAAAAACCAACAACAACCAGTCTAACCTAACATCACCGTCATCAGCTTCAGCTTCAGCTTCCCAACTGTGTGCCAAACTGTGTCCCAATGTACTGGCAATTTGAGTAGCATCTATAAAGACGGATCATCCCAACACTAAAGAGTTTCTATGTGAATCTGTCATAAAGCGATTTCCCTGATTTGAAATTACATTTCTTCTGCATGCATAGCTTACAGAATCCATGTGAACCAAACAACAGTTGATCTCCTGAACAACTTGAATATGGGATACAAGATTCAGGTCAGAGGTCTGACAGAGTTAAAGGTATGTACCACTGAAAGATTGATTTTTAAGAGCATGAGAAAAACTGTAAGTCCTTCAGAAGTTAACGCAAACTGTAATGTGATTTTAGGGAAAAGGTATTGAGACCACCTACTGGCTGGTGGGGAAGGAAGGTTTTAACAAGCCTCTGCCAGTTCCCATCGAGACCAAAGAGTAAGAAAACATTTTTACCTAAACGTTATTTGTCTCAGGTAAACTGAACTCTTCTGTCCAGAGATATAGAAGATTTTGTGGCCCCTTCAAGAATCTGGAAGGGCTTAAGATAATTTGAATCGAGTTTCAAATGCATCAGCTGAACACATCAGAATGATAACAGTTTTAACTTAAATCCTGACTTTTTGGCTGCCTGTGCCTGTACAGAGTAATTTTATGTGCATTATCAATGCACATAAAATAGATCAGTGGGAAATACTGCTTCGTTTTCTAATACTACTACAAAATATTTCTTTTTCTTTTCATGTCTGGTTTAGGTCCAACCTTAATATGCAAAAATACATTCTATAAATAAATATTAAAGAGAATATATTAGATATATTTTTGAATGGCTAACAATATGTATTTGCATAATTGACTTAAGTAACAGAAACGTTAACTGTAAAATATATATTTTCTAAAGCAACTATCTTATCCTGCTAGTTTAAAACTCAATAAATTTTTAAAATGAGTGTAACCTAATATCATCTTGAAGAAAAACCTTCTGATTAGGAAATAAGTCTGTCAGGCACTAGAACCAAGAAAAAAGCCCAAATGAAATAAAACACAATCTGATCACCTTGTGTTAAGACTCAGTCTCTTAATTATTTTTCCGCTAATTTTATTTTGCCTTTATACACTTGCAACAGAGACATGAAAGCCATCTTAGTCATTCGTCCTTTCCATCCATTTTTGTCTTCTAAATTTGGGTATTTAGAAGTTTAAATTGTGCACAGAAATACTTCTGTTTCAATTTCGGAGACATAAACTGATATAATTTGTCACAAAATCGTGTCTTTCAGCTGCTAATGAATCTCCAATTATTTATCCTGAGTTTCTTTCAGACTTCTTCCTGGTAGTGGTTTTTTGTTTTCTGTTTTGTTTCTTCATTTGATCCCTAATTAATAAAATCATTTCATTCCAATTCAAGTATTACATTTCAAATCTTAAAATAAATATATTTGGAATAATTTCTGTCAAATATGTAATAAAATGAGTTGCTGACCAAGATTATTTCATTAATGTGACTTAAAGGAATTTTAAAACAAATACAATTAAATAGCCTTACAGTTAATGATTCGTGTCATTAATACCTTTATGTCTTGTAAAGTATATGTGAGTTTTATTGTGAAGAACCAACATAAACCCTTTTTCAGAAGTGGTTTATTTTCTCTAGTAATGCTGAACCTGCTTTACTAGGATATAGTTTTTAATAATACTTACACTTATATTTTGAGTAGTTTCTTTAAGTGTTGTTTTGAAAAGACAGTGTGCTCCATTAGTGGAAGCTGCTTTTGCTTTAGTCTAAACAAGGAATTGAGGCTTTTATTTTGAAGAGTATAAATCCTAATTTCTAACTCTTCTGACCACCAGTGTAAGTTTTCATCCCTTATTACTAGGGATGTGCCGATCAGGTTTTTTCCTGCCGATCCTGATACCGATCACCCCTGAGGGAAAATCGCCGATTCCGATTCCCGATACCGATCACATAATTATTATTTATTTATTTTT
>CAEGAF010072141.1:0-10495 GCA_903067075.1 Micropoecilia bifurca | reverse complement strand
TATATATATATATATATATATATATATATGGGAAGAACTCCTGTCATTTTTGCTTGTTTATGATTCTCCACCAGCTTGCGACTGCGATCCAGACAAGTGTCGGACCGCTGAAGTGTGTCGCTTTTCCATCCCGACCGTTTCCTTTAAGTCCAGCGTTTGTTTTGCATGTAGATCAGGGGCCAGGAAAACTACAGACGCAGACATGCGACTTAAAAACATTTTCTTAATCCTAAAAATAAAAGGTAAGACATTTACGAGTAGGTGTAATAACGCAACAGAAGACCACCAGGGTCAACAGATGCACTTATTTACAGATGGAGGAAATGTTGTAGATTGATTTGTTTCTTATATTGTTCAGAAGAACAATGTTAGCATTGATTGGAGGGGAAACCGTGTGAAGAAACTCAGCTAAAATGGATTATTTAAAATGGAAAAGGAAAAAAAAAAAAACATTCCAAAATTTTCCATTTCTTTAGGTAATTTAGCCCAGGGGTCAAACCGGGTCAGGCTAGCAAATTTCAACTCTGCTGTAAGAAGAGAAATGCAAGCAATCCTGAAAGCATCTCAGACTGAAACTTCCTTTACATAATTTTGAAACATCTTAAACCTAAAGTGATTTTGGCAAGTGTAAGATTATAAAATATTAAAAAGAACAGCAACTCCATCCTGTTAAACATAATTTACATACGTTTTAAGGACTGAAAGTAATTCTGTTTTTTTTCCCAGATAACTTGTGAAAATAACAAAGTGGACATTTACAGAGGAATTAAAAGTTCCTGAGCTCTAAACAAAAGTGTAAGAAGTGAAAAGCTTAGCGCAGTTTGCTTTCTGTTCACGTCAGCAGCAAATAAAAGGTGATTTAAAAAAAATCCCCTCTTCAACTTTGGGGCAGAAAACACAGAAAGAAGTCCCAACTGACCCAGAAAAACAAAAACAACAACAAAAAAAGGTTAAAACCAGTATTTGAGTTAAGAGTTTAGCAACAACCGAGGGAACATTTTACAATTAAGAGGTTTTAGATTTATGTCTGTTGACAGATGTTTTCATCAGCTCTTTCGTTTAGCAGAAATACTCCAACAACAGCATTAACTACGACACAGACATGCAGACGTGGCAGTAGACATCAGAACCTCGCAGCACTTTCACACGTCGCCAGTGTGTGCTCAAAGAGCCTGAGCTGGAGGACCGCTGTGAGTTTGACATTGAATACATAATGGCAGCCTGGTGTTGAAAGGCTGTCTGCTGCAAATGTTCCTCCTGTCACAGGTTGAAAGAAAAACCCTTTTGCTCGCAGGAGCTGTCTGAATGGCCTGTGAAATTAAAAGTCTGGGACGAGCGCTGACTTAAGCGCTCGCACTGGAATCGGATGTTAAAGGGCTCTCGAGTTGTCAAAGCAAGACTCTGCCGAGAGTTTTTGCAGAAGCCGTAATCAGGAAATGTCTTCAAAAAGCACAGATGCCAACAGATGCCACGGTGAGTTGATTAGGAGTCAGACACAAAGACGGATTGTAAAATATGGCACGGAGTCGTGCCTGAATGTCATGATTAGTCGTGAGAACACACAAACAGGTAAAAAGCCAGCAGCTGCAACTCGTCTCACTGCTAAAACATGAATATTAGCTAGCAGCTAGCTTCTCTGAAGTGTTACGTAATACAGCCGGTTGTAAGTACAGATGAGATGAAGCGTGACGTCACGCGTCCAACGTCCCGCCCCCAGCTTCCTGCTGGAGGGCAAAAGAAGGTGCAGGCTCACCGATTACGACTGCCATTGTTTTTAGCTGTCAAGTTGTGAACATAACACGCTAAATTGTACATGTACGCGTGACATATAAAAGATATCCAAAAGAAAATTAACAGCAGTATTAATTGTCAGTACTATAATAGTTAGTAAGGTCTAAGGATGTCATTCCACAGGTGAATAAAATGTTTTAAATAGAAAAACAAAATAGCGAAGGCTATGCTAGGTCGCAAAACGTAGGTCAGTTATGCTAGCGTGTGTATATGTGCTGCATAATTTCGTATGTTTCTGTTCAGTTAACACTAAAATAAGGCGACTCACACACCTATTCTCTGACAGACCATGAGCAGAATAGCTGCTTAGATTAAGTAATAAAGCAACGCTGTGTTCAGGCGACCACTTATTAATAATCACAAAATAAACATCAAGCATAAAATACAAAGGACTGAATGCTCTGCTCTCTTTGTGGGAAATGTGTGTTTTTCGGTGTGGGATCTTGATACGCTTGAATGTAACCTCTGCTCTGTAGGCCAATGCAGCTGTTGTCAGTCGGTCGCCATGGCAATGGGTCTGTGTGTGGCACAAGATAAGTGGATAGATGGCTTTATTTGTTCCCCTACGGACACCGACTTGGCTGGCACATGTGGGTGTTTTCTGTATCCTCACACCTTCTTCAGAACATTGAAACATTGATGGAAATTGTGAAAAAAGCAGTTTGTGTAATACTCGTCCTTAATAACCATTACATGTTAATGATGAAACAAAACAATTTTCTGGCAAAACCTAAAGACAACTTCCCAAACCACATGAGCATGGGAAGAAAAAGCAGAAAACATTTTCATAATATTAATTTTCAACTTGACTCCCTCAAAGGGAAGCCATCATTGTTTTCTAATTCAACATTTAAGGCAACAGTAAACAACAAGCTATGAATAAAACGCTTAAAAGTCTTTCTCTAAGAAATCTAAGACTACATGGCCACGAATCCACCTCCCGGCAGGTTGGCAGAGCTGCTTTGCATGTAGTCAGAGGAAGCTTTGAGGTACTTTATGGAACCATATAAAGTCAGAGCAGCAAGCCACAAATTCATAGATAGGTCTGAGTGCAGGTGATTTGTGGTTTCGGTGGTTCAGAGTTAAGATCCATTTACCTGAACGGAGGAGAGGAGGGAATCTCTCCAAACAACAGTTGGTAGAAATCTTTACAGGAACAGAAAGTCCAGACTCCCTCTGAGAGTCAAGCATCAGTGCTGATGCGACAGCAAACTGTCCGCACAACAGCCTGTGACAAGCAGTTCATGACATAATCAGACACAGGACTGAGACAGACACGCACTTACACAGTAGCGAACAAAGAATATTTTTGTTCAGAACAGACTCCAGCCTCAGGAGGAGTTGGCTGAGTTTTGGTATTCCTCCCATGAGCCTTTGCTCCACTGACTCTGCGTCGCCCTGACACTCGGCTATAAGCAGTCAATCTGTACTCATTTAACGAGCAAAAGTTATTACATCCACTGTTTCTCCATCATCGTTACTGTAAAGATGACTAACGCACTCGGAGATCAACGTTATTCTAAGTGAGAGTCGGCAGAACGGAGGACAGTGATTTTGATTTATCCTTCCTAATATGTCATTAACATGACACAAACAGCATGGGGCTGCGATTTATGACGACGGGAACGTCGGTGAAGCCATCGATCACTTCATAATTTTCCTTTTTTTTTCTTCTCTGAGGAGCTGAGGATTTACAGCTCTGGTCAGAACTTGTTGGGGTCAAAGTCATAAATTGGGGCTTTTAATGCTTCATTTTAAAGGTCTTTTTCAACAGTGGAATGAATGATTACACATCAAGTTGATTCGATTATATTTTTAATCTAAATATCGATAGATCATTTTAATTTATGCTGGATTTTATTGTTTCAGAAGTACACAAAAAAAAATCTAGACATTTTTAATTTACTGAAGATGGTTAATCTTTTGACTCGACAAGGCCACGTGCTGTTATTAACTTCTAGTAATTATTAATTATTATTATTAATTAATTATTGCTGGTTCCTTGTTGGCAACATAAAAACATTTCCCCTTTGCGACCCGGTGAAAATCTAACATGGAGAGTCTTGCGAAACCTTTAGCAGCGACTCCATTTTCTAATCAGCAATTAATCAGTTTATTGCATGATAAAATTAAAACGAGCTTCGTCATTTCCATTCTGATGATTAATAGTTTTTGAAGGGCAATTTTGTTTAAAAAGACTTTATGATTCATTTATTTAATGTTCCGTTTGTGTGTGATTATTATTTTTGTTTTTGTTTACAATTGATGGTTGTTGTGGGGGGGTTTTATATTTAAAATATCTTCCAGTTTCAGTGTGGAGCGTTCTCTGCAAAATTTAACTTTTAGTATTTGAGAGGCAAAACTTGTCAATATTTTTCTTGAAAATGGTCTTAAAAATAATTATATTATTGTTTATCCCTTATTCGGCTAGAAGGAAACTGGTAAAGAGTTAACAGTTTCCCAAATAGACATGTTTTACAGCAAAGATGAGGCTTTCAGACCTAAAAACATTATGAAGCGTTAGCAATAATAATAGCGGCATTATGCAGTCCCGTCCTGGTACGAGGAGGACGAACCGCATTTATCCGGTTCTGCTCCGTCCCAATGATCCTATTTACCACAGCATTTCCCTGCTGCTGCTTCCTGCTTCGGTCAAAATTTAGAAGTGAGCCCAAGTTCATTCACCGTCCTCTCAGAGCTGCATAGCACTATTTGCTCAGCAGTAGCAGTCAAAAGCAACGTTTGTGAGTCTCACAGAGCTGTCTAATTTATTCCATTAAAGAAATACTTGCGCAAACGTCCCTCAGTGAGAGGGGTGGTCTAAAAACAATCAGTTTTCTTGGCTCAGTGAATTAATTATGAAGTATAAATCAGCAGGAAATTGCTTTTGCATCAAATCTGGAGGCTACTGGATGCCATTAGCAGGACAGCTGCACAGAGATCAGTGATTAAAGTGGCTGTTTATCTTATTCTCTTACTCAAAACAAATGAACCAGGACATATTAAAGGCGGCTTTAATCTCGAAATCTTAATTGTGCATCCTTTATATTTATTCTCAGTCTTGGTTCTAAATCTAGATCTTCCATCTAACCACAACCACGACAAGCTCAGGTAACTTTCTTTTTAGTCGCCATCTACTCTTGAAATAAAAAAATATGATGTAAAAGTTTTTTAAAATCCTGTTTATTTCTCATTTCTGTTCAGTATGTCATCATTGTTGCTATATTTCTACCCTTCCTACCACTGATTTCTTCAGGCATCTCTGTTTTTGACCCAACAGCCCAAGAAACAGGTATTTTTCTAATTTTTACTATATGATACCTTATATTTGGTGATGCAAGCATCACAAGATGCAAGTTTAAGCTGTAAATCAAATCTCTGTGTTGGACATTCTCAGACAAGTCAACAAACACCCTCAAGAATCTTCTTTTTATAGACGTATCATACCCTCGATGCTGCTTCTACCCGACTCGGGTTTCTCCCCCCCTTCGTGTCGTTCAAAGACGTGCTGCATATACAGTACGCCTCCGCGCCGACGGATCCTCGGCAACATTGTGCACGATCAACCGAGAACTAATAAAAGTCTGCAACAGAAGCACCAAAACCACTGCCGCCGCCCTTGTCCGTGACGAGGTTCGAGTTCGTGCAATTCAAGAGATGCAACACGATCCGGCCGACCATCCACTTGGCTGTCGGGCGGCGCGGCAGCGAGAGGCGAGGACATGCACCTGCCTTCCCCCCGGTGGCTGCGCTCAGCAACAGACCCCACGGGCGTCATCCAAAACCCATGGGAGTGAGCAGAAAGGTGCGGCCTGCAGAACTGCATTCGAGCAGGTTCAGTTTATGATAAAACGATAAATTATCACCAAAATCACTTCAAGGTTAAGGACAAACGTACTGAACAATTCTGGACTTCTTAGAGCAAGACTTGTGTTTAAATAAATGTAGGACTGCAGCTAACAATTATCTGAGTTGCCAATTAGTCAGTTTTTCTGACGATTAATTGATTATTCGGATAAGAAGTTGGACATTCTGCTCATTTTTCTTTTAACCACTCAAGCCATGTGTACAGCATTAGAAATACGCAAAAGATGCAAGAGAACAAATACAGGAATTGCTTTTTAAAAAAGAAAAACTGTTTTTACTCAAATGCCATAAATATTTATATTTTTTGTACAGTTTTGACTTAATTACTGCTCTGTTTTTCAGAAAATGTCCTTTTTTGAGTTTGTTCTCTCCAGTTAATCAATTGTTAAATTAGTTGACCGTAACTTAATTAATCGATATATCACGATTTATCTAATTTATCGTATCAGCCCTACATAAATGCCTCCAGAAGAATATTTTATAGGCAAACAAGACATAGATTGAGTTGTTGATGTCAAAGAGAGGCATTAGAAGCTAAGAACACTGCAACCACCGTCAAGCACGGCAGTGGTAGCATCATGCAGTGGGGCGACAGAGCAAATGTTTGCCCAAAAGGTAAACAGAAACATAATTTATTGTCCCTCAGTTGGAAAACTATAAACAATAAATCATAGTGGTTAACATGCAATTAAAAAGATGTTCACCAGCCGCATTATTAGCTACATCTGCTTAATGACCTTCTCAGCCAATCACAAGGCCATGAAACTCGTCCAAGGAAGACTGGTTTAGTGAAAGTTCATCTACTGACTTTGCTGTCAGATCCAGACGGACTAGTCCGAATATTTCAGAAGCAACTCATATAGTAGCAGGTTCTCACACATTCATAGTTTGGGATAAAAAGAAATTGTCAAAAAGAGTGAAAGAAATAAGTGAGTTGCATTGATGTCTGAAGAAAATGTGCAGCAGCACCTGAAATATCATCTTGCTACAACCAAGGTATACAGAATACCGTTTTTGAAGTTACGACGAAAATACGAGTTAACAGATTGTTAGGGAAAAAAAAGGTTGCCTGGTCCAACGAGTCTTCAGCTGCAACGTTACAATTATAGATTGAGAGTTTAGCAGAAATAGTATTAAAAAAAAGCAGAGCTACAGCTTGTCCGGCAGTTACGGATCAGGACTGTTGCTGAACACGTTCGTCCCTTTCTGAACACAGTGTACCCGTCTTTTGATGGCCACTAATCTGCCCCGTAACACAGCTCAGATCATCTCCAACTGGTTCCTTGTACGGTGCCACCAGATCTAAAAAAACGGCTGAACCGCGTACTAGTAAAGTATATCTAATAAAGTGGCCAGCAGTGAGTCTATGGCAACTAAGGAATTCAAAGAAATGTAGTCCCACTGACAAAGATATCTCTCTTCAGAAAGCAAATAAAGAAAACGAAAATAATTTGTAGAAGAAGAAGACAGTCTCAATAGAGACTGTCTTCTACTGGAAAGAAACAAACACAATTTACCACCATAGCAGACAAAAGTTAAACCAGGTTGTTTATAGCTCATCACTGACACACACATACCCTAATGTGGACAGGGATCCATCAAAACAAGACCCAAACGACTAACCGAGGCGCCACAGACGGGACAGCGGGGTATAGCTATCTCTCACACCAGAACTCTTTCAACACTTGAAATTACTCCCGGGGGGAAAAAAAGCAGTCGTCAGACGTTTATTAGCAAGAAACTGGCATGAGGGTGACGGATCAGAGAGCTCTCATGTGTGAATCTACCCTTCCAGTCAACCAAACACCTCCAACCAGCTGCTTTGTGCTGGGGGTACAAGAGGTCAGAAACATTAAGGGTTTAGTCTTAGATGGCGGATCTGATTCGAAAAACCACAAACGCTACCGTCTCTGAAATACTGACGTTATGAATGAGTGAATGTGGCTACATTTTTTTTTTTGCAATCCCACAGTTTTGTGTTTATTTGGAGCTGAAATCAAAACTGAAAGACACATTTTCCTCATTGCACAGCCGAAATATAAAATCTGTCATAGCATTGCTCGGTGTTGTCATAATGTGTCGCTATGACAGGAATGCTGACTCATCCTTTGATGACTGACCGCTAAGCATTAAAATCATTTGACTTTCAGCCAGGCCCTTTCTCTCTCTCCCTCTCTTTCTCCCTTTCTCTCTCTGGAGCTGGAAATTAAATATTTACATGCGTCGACCTGTGACGGACAAGAGATCCTGCTTCAACAAAGCCCCATCGGGCAAATGAAAAAGCTTTAGGAAAACATTCTCTACCTGAAAATACAAAATATAAGACCATTAATTAAAAGTGCAGAAAAGTGGCAGTTTTAAGGTTAAGCATTTTATTTTCTTAAACCTCTGACGTTTAATTTTGCCGACATTTAGCTGCGAGTTCAACGATTGTGAACTTTGTCTCTTTAGAAGATTTTTGTTTCTGTTTCTTGATATTTATGCATTGTTTAAAACACTACCTTAAGGCATTTTTGGTCCCTTCACACTGTTCTAACAAGAACATCGTTCCAAATTGTTGATATTTGCATAAATTTCCCACCTCATTCATTCATTCAGCTTTTTACAGATATTAAGAAGCCTCTGGCATTACTGTGGACAGTATTTTAATGGGTTGCTTTTCTGATTAGGTCCAGTTCATAAGTGGAGTCTGTCTTTAACTGGATTGAAATTGGCTGATTATAGAGGGTAATACGAGATGTTTTGAGTTTTGGAAACGTTTCCCTGCTGCAATTATAAAATATGTCCAAATTTAAACTGTTTTAGATGCTGATCTCGGGTGACGTTTCATTATTATTCCAGGAATGCACCACCACCACATGAAGAAAAACATATCCACAGCATGATGCTGCCACCGTCGTGCGTAGCGACACACATTTCCAGTTCATACGAGGCTGAGTCATGATTGCAAATGTAAATCATGCACGCTAATAATATTTCTGTCTTTTTAATTGTAGTGATTAAATGTTGTCACAATATTGTGCTGAAATAAAATGGCAGGATGACAGTCGTAATGGGTATTCTCATCACAATGTTAATGAGTTATGTCTTGAGATGAACATATTCAACAGCTGAAACAACCTGATCGTAAATGTTTTGCTTTTTTTTATTTATTTCATTATGACTTTTTTCTTACTCGCAAACTCGGTTTGCCTTGTGGGTTGTAGTTCTATCTAGTCATGGCCAAAGGTTTCGAGAATGATTCAAATGTTAATTTTTACAAAGTCTACTGCTTCAGTTTTTATAATGGCAATTTGCATATATTCCAGAATGTTATAAAGAGTGTTCAGCTTAACAGCAATTAATTGCAAAGTCAATATTTGCCTAGAAAATGAACATTATCCCCCAAAACACATTTCAACTTCATTGCGGCCCTGCCTTAAAAGGACCAGCTAACATCATTTCAGTGATTGCTCCATTAACACAGGTGTGGGTGTTGATGAGGACAGGGCTGGAGATCAATCTGTCATGATTAAGTAAGAATGACACCACTGGACACTTTAAAAAGAGGGTGGTGCTTGGCATCATTGTTTCTCTTCTGTGAACCATGGTTATCTCTAAAGAAACATGTGCAGTTATCATTGCACTGCACAAAAATGTCCAAACAGAGAAGAGTATCGCAGTTAGAAAGATTGCACCTCAGTCAGCAATCTATCACATCATCAAGAACTTCAAGGAGAGAGGGTCCACTGTTGCCAAAAAGGCTCCAGGGCGCCCAAGACAGACCAGCAAGCGCCAGGACCATCTCTTAAAAGTGTTTCTGCTGCGGGATCGGGCTACCAGCAGTGCAGAGCTTGCTCAGGAATGGCAGCAGGCAGGTGTGAGTGCATCTGCATGTACTGTGAGGCAGAGACTCTTGGAGCAAGGCCTGGTCTCAAGGAGGGCAGCAAAAAAGCCACTTCTCTCCCGGAAAAAACCCAGAGACAGACTGATGTTCTGCAAAAGGTGCAGAGAGTGGACTGCTGAGGACTGGGGTAAAGTCATTTTCTCTGATGAATCCCCTTTTCGATTGTTTGGGACATCTGGAAAACAGCTTGTTCGGAGAAGACGAGGTGAGCGCTACCACCAGTCATGTCTCATGCCAACTGTAAAGGATCCTGAAACCATTCATGTGAGGGGTTGCTTCGCAGCCAATCTAGTCAGCTCTCTCACAGTCTTGCCTAAAAACACAGCCATGAATAAAGAATGGTACCACAATGTTCTCCGAGAGCAACTTCTCCCAACCGTCCAAGAGCAGTTTGGTGATGAATAATGCCTTTTCCAGCATGATGGAGCACCTTGCCATAAAGCAAAGGTGATAACTAAACTGGCTCAGGGAACAAAACATATGCCTCTTTTCCACCGGCCCGGCCGGCTCGGCTCGGCTCGGCTCTGTTTCGGAGTGACTGCGTTTCCACCGGCTCTTCTCGGCTCTGTAGCTGGTACCGCCTCCTGGTGGCGGGGAGAGGGGGGGGGGTGTAGCGCCCCGCCTCCAGGAGCTACGCGCTGTGCTTCCTAGCCTGATTGCAATTTTTCTGACACTTCAAGAAAATGTGACAGTGGGAGGAAAAGCTGCTTTATGGTGAGGAGGAGCTGATCTCAGCCCTGCAGGGAGGAAAGCAGGAGGTTCAGGCGGTTCAGGTGAGATAACGATGATTATTAAACTATGATAAAACTTGTAATAGTGCTGAATATACAGGAGCTAATGTTAGTCAGGGTGTTGAAAATAACTTTTAAAATCCCAGAATTAATTCATAATATATTCCAATGTGTTTTCATGTTGGTAAACTGCCGCCGCAGACCGTCGTGGTTCTTCCTG